>CAJQZJ010032114.1:5305753-5320242 GCA_907164525.1 Lophiomys imhausi
ACACACACACACACACACACACACACACACACACACACACACACACACAAATGACCTTAAGTCTATGCTTATGAAAATAATAGAGATCTTAAAAGAAGAAAATAAATCCCTCAAAGTAAAACAGGAAAATACAGTCAAACAGGTGAAAGACTTGAATACATCCCTTAAAGAAATACAGGAAAATACAATCGAACATGAGAAAGAAATGAATAGAATGCTTCAAGATCAGTGAGTGATACAAGGCACATGCCTAAACACAATAAAGGCAATATACAGCAAACCAATAGCCAACATCAAATTAAATGGAGAGAAACTTAAAGCAATTCCACTAAAATCAGGGACAAGGCAAGGCTGCCCACTCTCTCCATGTCTATTCAACATAGTACTTGAAGTTCTAGCTAGAGCAATAAGACAGCTAAAGGAGATCAAGGGTATACAAACTGGAAAGGAAGAAGTCAAAGGATCCCTATTCACAGATGATATGATAGTATACATAAGTGATCTCCATAATAATTCCACCAGAGAACTGCTACAGCTGATAAACACCTTCAACAAAGTGGCTGGATACAAAATTAACTAAAAAAAAAAAAAAATCAGTAGCTCTCTTTTACACAACAATAAATTGTGCTGACAAAGAAGTTAGGGAAACAACACCCTTTACAATAGACACAAATAATATAAAATATCTTGATATAACTCTTACCAAGCAAGTGAAGGCTGTATGACAAGAACTTCAAATCTATGAAAAAAGAAATTAAAGACAATATCAAAAAATGGAAAGATTGCCGGGCGTGGTGGCGCACACCTTTAATCCCAGCACTTGGGAGGCAGAGGCAGGTGGATCTCTGTGAGTTCGAGGCCAGCCTGGTCTACAAAGTGAGTCCAGGACAGCCAGAGCTACACAGAGAAACCCTGTCTCGAAAAACCAAAAATAAATAAATAAATAAATAAAAAAGATGGAAAGATCTCCCATGCTCATGGATCAGTAGATTAACATAATAAAACTGGTCATCTTACCAAAAGCAGTTTACAGATTCAATGCAATTCCTATCAGAATCCCAACACAATTCTTTACAGACCTTGAAAGGACAACTCTCAACTTCATATGGAAAAACAACAACAACAAAAACCCAGAATATTTAAAACAATCTTCTTCAAAAAAAGAACTTCTGAAGGCATCACCATTCCCAACTTCAAGTTGTACTACAGAGTGATAGTAATAAAAACTGCATGGTACTGGTATAGAAACAGACTGGTGGATCAATGGAATCAAATTGAAGACCCAGACACTTTGCCCTAATAGAGTTGCCATACAGGCCCCTAGTGCAAGAGGAAGCTCTTAACACTCATATGACTGTTGAACTGAGGGGGCTGATATGGAGGGGCAACCCACTCCGAAGGAGTAGGATAGGTGGGAGGGCGGTACAGGGTGGGAGGGTGGGACCAGGAGGGGTGGAGAGAGGGGAATGTGATGGAGATGTAACTTGAAGTAATAGATAAACAAAAAAAATAATAATAGGGAGGGGTTTACTTTGGTGATCACAGCCACAATAAGAACTGTGAAGCCTTTTTCAAGTAACATTTCTATTCTGTCAACTCCTACCTTAGTCTTAAGAGATCTAAAATGGAGTTTACCCTTTTTAAATGTAGGAAAAGTCTGTATATTTAATTAAAATTGTCTTTGGGGGAAAAAAATTGAAGACCCAGAAATAAACCCACACACTTGATTTTTTGATAAAGAAACCAAAACCATACAATGGAAAAAAGAAACATCTTCAACAAATGGTGATGGTCTAACTAGATGTCTGCATGTAGAAAAAATGTAAATAGATCCATATTTATCACCCTGCAAAAACTGAAGTCCAAGTGGATCAAAGACCTTAACATAAAACCAGATGCACTAAATCTATTAGAAGAGAAAGTGAGGAACAGCCTTGAACTCATTGGCACAGGAGACAACTTCCTGAACAAAATACCAATAAACTCAGGCTCTAAGACCAACAATCAATAAATGAGGCCTCATGAAACTGAAAAGCTTCTGTAAGGCAATGGAACTGTCATTAGAACAAAAGAGCAGCCAGATTGGAAAAAAAATCTTCACCAACTCTACATCCAATAGAGGACTAATATCCAAAATATATGGAGAATTCAAAAAAGTAAATACCAAAAAACCCCCAAATAATACAATTTAAAAATGAGGTACGGTGCTAAACAGAATTCTCAGTAGGGGAATCTCTAATGCCCAAGAAGCACTTAAAGAAATGTTCAACATCCTTAACCATCAGGGAAATGCAAATTAAAAACACTCTGATATTCCATCTCACACCTATCAGAATGGCTAAGATCAAAAGCTCATATTACAGCACATGCTGGCGAGGATGTGGAGAAAAAGGAGCTCTCCTCCATTGCTGGTGGTAGTGCAAACTTTTACAAGTTGAGCAGAAGCTGTCTCTGACATCGACTCTGATGCCTGCTTTTTGATCACTTCCTCCTAACGAGGCTGTGATGCCTGGCTTCAGTGGAAGAGGATGTGCTTAGTCCTGATGCAACTCCGTGTGCTGGAGTGGGATGGTACAGGGCGGGGCAGGACTCCTCTTTTTTGATAAGAAGGGGAAGGGACTTGGGGGAAGGAGGTGGGATGGGGGGACTCCAAGGAGGGGATGGAAGGGACTAGGATGGAGATGTAAAATGAATAAACTTACAATAAAATTTTTTAAAAAATATTTATTTTGGGACCTACATGTTCTGTCATATCCACAATCTCCAAGGCAATCTATAGTGCGTGCGTGTGTCTGTGTGTGTGTGTGTGTGTGTGTGTGTGTGTATAACATGTGGGTAGGTACATGTATACCACTAAGTGTGTAGAGGACAACTTTAAGAGTAAGTTCTCTTCTTCCACTGTGGGTTTCGGGGATCAAACTCAGATCATCAGGCTTGCAGAGCAAATGCTTTTATTGGCTGAGCCATCTTGTCAGCCCAATGCACTAAGTCTTGACAAGGGTACCAAAGAAATTAAATTGAGAGAACAAAGCCTTCAACAAATTTGGATTTCCAGATAGGAAAGAATAAAACTGGACCATTATACTATATGTAAAAATCTACTCAAGAATGCCTACAGGCTAATTATCCATCAAGGGGTCCTGTCCAGTCTCATTTCTTCTTGTGGAAATCTATGGCCTCTCCAAAGCAGTTAGACGATTGCTGTTTTTCTTCATCCAGTCTCTTGAAATGAGGACTGAGGCAATGATGTAACTGAGGGTGCTCCAAGCATGTAGCCAAGTCCTGGGTTAAAGTTACCTCATGCACTCTCCCAGCAGTTCCTCTAGGATCGGGTGTCCTGACTTCCTGTCCTAGATGGTGGAGGTTGGCTGCCAGACAGCTGCAAACTATCTCACATTCCACCTTCATTAGAGAGGTGGATGATGTGAAATGTGTGTGAATGGCCCACAGTCTGTGTGTTGTGAGCACTTGTCTACAGTTTCATAAGTTGTGTAAGACCCTTTGTGGAGTCTCTAGGACAAAAGATGCTATCCTCATTACAGGGAGAAGCTTGAGCTACTTTGGCATATATAATGTTTCCAAGGCACATGGCATTTTTTTATTAAAAGAGTCAGCCCAGAGCACATTCCAGCCTGGGAGAGAGTCTTTCTATATCTAGTCATTGGGAAAAAGTTGCTCCTTCTTTTATTGTATCCCCACCCACTAATGTCTGACTTCCTTGAAGAGAGAATAGAGTGCTATTTTAGATTTAATTTTTTATAACCTTTAAAATTCTCTCTGGAAAAGCATATCTTTGTGAAAAGTGATGTGTGAACTTTGGAACACTCAAAGGAAGGTAAAAGTGATGAGTTCCTTGTTGGGGTGGGTACAGGTGGCATACTGCAGGCTGTGGGGCTCAGAGCCAAAGAGAAGAGTGTGGGCTCTAGAAGACTGAGACTCAATGCTAGTTCCATCTCATAGCTGCGTTCCTTATCTGTTTGGTCTCACCAGAATGGACAATCCCTGCTCTAGACCATGTAGGGCAGGGGATATATCTCACTTGGTAGAGTACCTGTCTTGCATGCATGGAGTCCCTGGTAGGATCCCCAGGACTGCCTAAATAGGGCATGATGGCACATGTTTATAAACTCAAGACTCAGGGAAGTGAAGGCAGGAGAAAAAAAAAGTTCAAGGTCAGTCTTGGCTATATAATTTGAGGATAGCCTAAGATACATAAGACTTTGTCTAGAAAACACACACACACACACAATAACAACAACAACAAAGCCCTCAAAGATCATATATACATGGTTCTCAGTTAGGATGACTTTCTTCCCCAGGCAACGATGGGTGTGCACAAATACGTTGTTAGTTCTCAGGACCTGGAGGAGTGCGCAGCTGCTACATGGTGGGCAGAAGCAGGGATGTCACTCAACGTGTTACAATGCCGTAGCGCTCAAGGCAGCCCACAGCAGAGAATGGATCATGGCACCATGGCTCCACTGGTAGAATGCTTGTCTAGCAACCATGTAGTTCTGGGTTTGATCCCCACCACCATGGAAGCTGGCTGTGGCAGTGCACATCTGTAACTCCAGCATCTGGGAGGTGGAGGGTCAGAGGTTCAAGGCCATCCTCATCTGCAGAGAACGTTCGAAGCCACACTGGGCTACCTACAAGAAACCCTGCCTTTAAACCCAAGCCCATGAAGGCCAGAGTAAGAGGTTGGCACCCTCCACCGTGTATGATTACCTGGGATGGGCGGCGGCCGCTTGCCTTTCTCCTGTAAGCGTTCTCTCTGATGAGGGCTTTTGGGAAGCCTTGGTGTTTTCTTGGTGAGCTCATGTTCTCCCTGTGCACCATGGATCTCTTCTTTCCACAGACTTCACACTCACCACCCTGGTTTTCATCTCCTAATGTGTAACCGGTGTCCAAGAAAGACGGACATTTGGCAAGCATTCACTTCCGCTTCCAAACTTGCTGACCTAGCCATCTGTAGCCAAGGCAAGTACTGCTGTCACAATTGAAAGTTTCCCCTTCTCCTATTCTGTTGAAACCCTCATTTTCTTTATGGTTTCATAGAGCCATCCTATTTTCAAGGAAGACTCAAACTTGGTCTAAGGGTGGCTGTTAGGTCCAACCTTTAGGCAAGGCAATGAATCAGAAATTCTGGATTATTTTTTCTACTAAGACACAGTGCACAAAGAATTCTGCCCTGGACCAACATAAGCTTCCTGAGCAGGAAGTCATCATGTAAGGATGTTGTGGGAGAAAATACCTGATAAAAACAACTTGCAGAAGGAAGGGTTTATTCTGACTCACAGTCCATCATGGTGGGGAAGGTATGGGGACAGGAGCATGAGGCAGCTGGTCACATTGCAATTGTGGTTAGGAAGCAGAGAGAATGTTGGGGCTCAGCTCACTTTCTCCCCTTTTATTCAGTCTGGGACGCACCTCATGTAATAACACTCATATCATTCCCATCCCAGTTATCCCATAATGGAACCTCCATCACTGACAGCCCAGAGGCTCACCTTTTCCATGACTCTAGTCCCTGTTGACAGTCAATATTAACGACGACAGGAGTGATGCAGAGCTGTGACAGTTTTAAGCAAGATGGAACAAATCCCAGTGCTGATTCTGAGCCTGGAAAACACCAGGCTGTTTAAAAGCTAGTAGCAGAAAATACCTCCCAACTTCCAAAACCTAAGTTCAAGTCACCAATCACAGTACTGCCTGTGATTTGAGTCCATTGTTTGTGTGTGTGAAGATTCATATGTGCATGCAAGTGCCTGTGCCTGTGTGTATGTGTGTGTGTGTACAAGTGCCTGTGGAAGCCAGAGGTCAATTTTGAATGTTGTTCCTTGATGCTCTCTATCTTGCTTTTGCTTTTTTAAACAAACAAAGAAAGAAACAAATAAACTTTTAACTATTTTTAACATTTTTTTTTAGTGTGTGAGTGTTCATGTACAGGCACACAAATCACAGTGTGCACAAGGAGTTGATTCTTTCCTTCCACCATGTGGTATCCAGGGACTGAACTCAGGTTGTCAGGCTTAGGGCACAAGCATTTTTGCCCATTGAACTGCCTTTCTGTTGCCTTATATTTTAAGAAAGTTTCTTCTACTGAACCTGGAACTCATAGGCTAGGTTAGGATGCCTTGCCAGGGAGCTCCAGAGCCCCTCCTGTCTCCACCTTTTTGGTGCTAGTATTGGCAATTGCATGCCATCATTGTGAGCTTTTGACGTGAGGGTGAGAGGATTGGACTCAGATGAAGATGTTTGCATTTTACTGTCTGGGTCATGTCCCTAACACTTCTTTGTCTTTTTCTTTACTTAAAAATTTGCAAAACTCACCTATCTGCTATCATTTGTTGATTGTTAGTTAGAAACAGGATCTCATGCAGCCCCAGACTACATGCGATGTAACCAGTGGTTACTCTTAGCTTCTCCTGGTCTTCCTACCTCAGCTTCCTAAGTACCTGGATTATAGGTGAGTACTACTGCTCCTGGCCTTGAGTTGGGCATCTATCACATAAACACAGTCCTTCATTCCCCTGATAATAAGGAGCCTTTAGAGTCCTTTCTCCATCCAGCTCCCCAGAGAAGTTTCCTTGTTATCCCTTCTTTCCTATCTTCTATATTTTGAAACTTTTTGTTTTTCTTATGAGTAATAAGGCATCCTAAAGGCTTCCCTACCCTAACCCTGTCTCTCAAAAGAATCAGGGCTGGTGAGATGGCTCATTGGGTAACTGCGCTTGCAATACAAGCCTAATGACTTGAGTTCAATTTCTGGAAACTGCAGAAAGGTGAAAGGAGAGTGCACACTCCGCCAAGTTGTCCTCTCACCTCCATACACATGCATGGCACACATATGTACTCTCTCTCTCTCTCTCTCTCTCTCTCTCTTTTTTTTGGTTTTTTGAGACAGGGTTTCTCTGTATAACAGCTCTGGCTGTCCTGGACTCGCTTTTGTAGACCAGGCTGGCCTCGAACTCACAGAGATCCGCCTGCCTCTGCCTCCCAAGTGCTGGGATTAAAGGCGTGCGCCACCAACGCCCGGCTCTCTCTCTCTCTCTCTCTCTCTCTCTCTCTCTCTCTCTCTCACACACACACACACACACACACACCAATAGAATTAAATCAAGTCTAAAATTCCCATCAGCTCATCTTCCAAGTGGTTCCCATATTTCATCTTAACCTTTTCAGGAAGTTACTGGTAACTTTTGCCAGTATTGCCTGTCTCCTCCTCCCTACATCCTACTTGGTCTTCATGATTTATATTCCACTCTAATGACTCCATTGATACTCTCCAAGGTCACCAAGATCTCCACTGTGCTCTGCGAAGGAACTGCTTGTTAACTCTAATCACATCACCATTGGCACAATTATTCCACCACCTGCTGTTGACAGCCTTACTTTCCATTGGCGTCTGAAACATAGTCCTTTCTGTGGGACCTCCCCCCACCTCTCTGCTGGCTATCAGTCTCTTCTTCTGATACTTTGGGGAGTTCCTGCCAGCCACCCCAGCTCTCTCCTTGGCTCAACTCTGGTGAACCACATTCACATTTCAGCAGTCAGCCACTCATGGGCCACATAATCCCAACCTTCTGCCTCTCATCCACAACCACATTGATTTCAAATTCCTCCACTCATATACTCTTGGAAAATCCATGTGGCCCTCTCTTGGGGGTCTCAACTTTAACATAGCCAAACTGAGTAAAATATGGATGGAACTAGAGAAGCTCATCCTGAGTGAGCTAACCCAGACTCAGAAGGATGCGCATGGCATCTACTCACTTATAATCGGATTTTAACCATATAGTACAGGATAACTATACTACAACCAATGCACCAAAGGGAATAGGAACATAGACTTTGTTTCCTGTCAATGAGACACTTTGCCCTAGTGGGGCTGCCTTGTAGGCCCCCAGTGTATGAGGAGGCTCTTGGCCCTCATATGACTGCTGAACTGGGGCAGGGGACTGTTATGTAGGGACACTACACTCCAGAGGAGTGGGATGGAAGGGATGGGGGTAGAGGGTAGGAGGGCAGGACTGGGAGGGGTGGAAAGAGGGAACTATGATGGAGATGTAACCTAAGTAATAAATAAACATTAAAAAAAAAACTACTAGGGAACAGTTCTACCTTTTTATCTAACTGCCTGAGTCAGATACCTGGGATCCTTCAAAAACTTCTCCCTCACACTTTTGCCCAGTCTGTGAGCTCTGAATGACGTTCTCTTATCTCACATCTTTCCCTGTGAAGAAAATGGGTCTTAGAGGAGAACCTACTTTTCTAGACCAGGGTAAATCCTAACCATATTCCAAAATGTATCCTTATACTCACAGGGATTATTTTTTACCACTCTTCAGAGAAGCTTCTCTTTGCTTCTCTGGAGACCACTACAGAAAGACACAACAAGGCAAATGCAGAGATCTACTCATTGTGGGATATGCAGCCCCAGTTTATGTATCTACATTTAATGTTGAAGAAATATCATGGAACAGGGGATGGAAAGATCACAAAAGCCAGAGAGAGGACCAGGAGGTCTTTTGTAAGATTGTGTCTTACAAAAGGGATACTACACCCACAATATCTCAACAATATGGCTGCCTAAATAAGACCCAAACAAGGATAACACCAATAAATACACTCATGGAGCCCTACACCAAGATAAAGAATGGCTGGCAACTAATGGCCGTTGAGAAAGGGAAAATGAATCTTTACCAGGGATGAACCACCTAATTTGTTATCCAATACCAAGAGTTTGCCTTAAAATTATATACACACAAGCCACACTGAATAGACTCAGCAGATTGCATTTATATACTTATGCATTTGTATATATCTACAATTTGCATGTGTGTGTGTGTGTGTGTGTGTGTGTGTGTGTGTGTGTAACCAAAGAAAAAAGAAGCCATGCATTTGAAAGAGAGTAACGTGGGGCATGGGAGAATTAGGAAGGAGAAAAGGGAAGGGGAGAAATGGTGTAATTATATTTTAATTAAGCGAAAGCAATAGTGTCTAGAGAAATGGTTCAAGTTGGTAGCACTGCTTGTTGCATGAGCATGAGGACATTAGTCTGAATCCCCAACACCCATGTAAAAAAGCTGTTCATGGCTTTGTACATGTGCAAATTTAGCCTCAGGCACATTCTCAGGACAAGTAGCAAAACCAGCCATATTATTTGCCAAAATATCATAGAAATAGTCTTTAGCCCAGTGGCTAGTATTTTTCCCCTCTGAAACCTCTTGAGCTGTGCTTCTATAGTTCACATTGCTTTCGGCACTACTGTCTTCCAAACTCTTAACAGAATGGGCCATGAAGCCCTGCCTACAGCATTCAGCCACTTTCCTAGACACAAGTTCAACAAGTCTTTCACATCCCTCCAAAAAACAACATGGTCACGTCTCTCACAGCGATAGTTCACACCCTGGTACCAAATTCTGTCTTAGTTACTTTCCTGTTATTATGAAGAAACATCATGACTGTCTTAGTCACCATCTTATTGTTGTGAAGCGACACCACGACCAAGGCAAGTCAAATAGAACATTTAATTGGGAGTGTTCTTAAAGTTTCAGAGGGTTGATCCATTATCATCATGGTAGAGAGCACGGTGGTGTGTATGGCATGGGGGTAGTCGTTGCAAGCTACATCCTGATCCCAGGCATAGAGAGAAACACTGAGTCTGGTGCAAGCTTTCTAAATCTCAACAACCACTCCATAGTGACATACTTCCTCCAACAAGACCACACTTCCTGATCCTTTTGAACAGTTCCAGTCCCTGATTACTAAGTATACAAATATGTGAGCCTATGGGGCCATTCTTATCAAACCAACAAAATGATGGTGGCAACTTATAAATAAAAATGCTAACTGGGGCTCGAGGTTGCAGATGTTTAGAGTGCATGATCATGGCAGGAAGCATGGCAGCAGGCAGACAGGTATAGTGCTGGAGCAGTAGCTAAGAGTTTAAATTCTGATCTGTAAGCTGGAGGCAGAGAGAGATAGGGAGGGAGGGAGGGAGGGAGGGAGAGAGGGAGGGAGAGGGAGAAGGAGGGAGGGAGGTACGGTGGGAGGGGGAGGGAGCTAACTGGGAATGGGATGATTTTTTAAACTTCATAGCCCACCCCAATAACACATTTCCTCCACCAAGGCCACACCTCCTAATCTTTCTCAAACAGTTCCACCAACTGGTACCAAGCATTCAAAAAAATAAATAAATAAATAAGCCTAAGGGGGCATTCTCATTTAAACCACCACAAACAGACTCTGGTGTAAATGTACAACCTTAGCTACATGACCTTAACCATTGAGAAAAGTCCTAACTAAGGTTGGGGAGATGACTCAGAGAGTAAAACCACTGTCGTGCAAGTGTGTGTGCCTGGGTTCAGATCCCCAGCACCCATGTTGACATGATGGTGTGCATTTGTAACCCCAGCACTGAGGAAGAATAGACACAGATGCATCCCTGGGCTTTCTGGCCAACCAGTGTAGCCAAATCCATAAGCTTCAGGTACAATGGGAGATCATGTCTCAATATATACATAAATAAATAAAATAATAAGGTAGGGAGATGATTGAAGAACACACCTGATATCAACTCCTGACCTTCACAAACACACACATCCATACAAACATGCATAAACACACACACACACACACACACACACACAATGTTGACAAGAAAAGTTCTAACTAAGGAACTTGGAAAAAGAGAGGGACAAGGGTCTTCAGAAATACAGATGATAAACTTGAAAGAGAATTGTAGAGGGTAGAGTAACTTCTACAGACTGATTTATGGGGTACATGTGCAGTGCCCTAATGGGAAGGGCTGTGGGCAGCAGAGAGGAAGGGTACACTGTCGCTGTTTCCTATTCCCTGTGGTTCAATGGAAGAGGGCCCCACTAAGTGAAATTTAATAAACTGTACTGGCCTTCCACATAGACCAATGCTATTGAAAACTCCAATTAATGGAAGACATTCATCCCTGATAGCCTTACTACTCTCCTTGGAAATGAAGTTAAAGACTCCTAGAAACCTTAGGAGTTGGGAGTCTTATGAATTCTCTTGCACAGTCATCAAAGTTGAAGAAGATTTCTGTCTTTGTTTAGGAATGCATCAAGACAGGAGTTCTAATTTTCCAACTACGTAACAAGACATATTTTCCTTTCCCGTAATTTCCCTCAGAAGAAAATGACATTTGTCTGTACAGTTCTATCTTTCCCCCTTTGTTTTTTAATTGTAAAAGCTTCTAGCCACTGATTTATTATATAGGGAACAAATTGTGTCTTTGAGACCCACTGCACAGTAATTACTTGAGTTAGCACAGCAGATATCTGTGCGGGGGCCAGCAGTCAATTTTGACTCAGAATAGATAATACACGGACTGCTATTAAGTTTAATGTAGATTAATGTGACTTGCTTCCCTTTGCATGTATGTATGCAGGTACCAATAATTAAGATTAATTTCTGCTGGATAGGATGGCCTTCGCTGCGCATGGTGCCGGAAAATGCTTCTTTAATAGCTGCTAATTGGATATACTTGCTTTGATGGTGAAATCCTGATTAGTCTTCTTACCCTGAAAACCCACTTTCTGCTGCCCCCACCCCTGCATGTGCCCCACCCATCTTGAGGGGAAAGAGATTGACAGCGCCAGAGTGGGGGCTCTGAGGTGATGGTTGATGAAGTCTTCCAGCCTGGTATCCAAGTCCAGGCCACGCCATCTGTTTCCCAGTGAGTTTGCTATGGCTGCTCCCGATTCCTGAGGACCCACTATGTGCAGGTAATTTCTTTTCATGTTCATTTTTTGCATGTGTATGTGTGTAAAACATGGTCTAAGCACACATAGCTGTGTGTGTGTGTGTGTGTGTGTGTGTGTGTGTGTGCTTTATTCCCTTCAGCCTGGGTCTCTCACTGAACCTGGGACTAGGCTGGAAGCCAGCAAGTCCCCAGGAGCCTCCTGTATCTATCTGTCTCCCACAGCTCTGCAATTAGAGGCATGTGCACATGCGTGGCTTTGCCAGCCTTCTTACATGGGATCTGGACATAAGAACTTAGGTCCTCACACTTGCTCAGCAACCACTCTTACCTAGTGAGCCATATCCTCAGGTCCCATTCTTTTTTATTTTATTTATTTATTTTACTGCATTCACATGCTTGTGCATTAATATGTGTGTGGAAGCCAGATGTGAACCTTAGGTATTGTTCTTCAGAATGCTGCCCACTTTGCTTTTTTGAGACAAGGTCTTTCACAGGCCTGAAAATGGATAATCCTGTTAAACTGATCACTGAACTCCAGGGACCTTACTATATCTACCTCTCCAGTATTTGTATAAGCATGTATTACCATGCCCAGGTTTTACAACATCTATTACATTTTATTTATTTTGTGTGCAGGTTTATGTGTGCCACCGTACATGTTTGGAAGTCAGAGGACAACTTGCCAGGGCTGGTTTTCTACGTCCAACATGTGGATCCCAGAGTCCCAGCACAGGTCTTTTGGCAAGGGCATTTACCCTCCCTGCCATCTCACCAACCCAAGGCATTTTAAAGAACTGCTCCCTAGAGTAAGCAATTTCTTTGCATCTTCTAAAGAGTGAGCATATTTTGTCTAGAATGCTTGGGATCAGCAGTGGATTTCTCCTAATGTTTTGGGTTGTTTACATACACATAACAGAACTGTTAGTAGGGATAAGAATCAAGTCTAAACATGAAATCGGTTCACATTCCAGCAATACTTTGCACAGAGAGCCTGAAGGTGATTTCATGTAGTATTTTTAGTACACCTGGATTTTGATAGCGATCTCTTACGTTAAGTGAGGTGTAGAATTTTACCCTTGTGATATCATTTCAGATTTGACAGCATTTTATACTTTAAAACTTCAGATTAAGAGGCAGGGCAGCTATGCTAGCATTCACAAAGCCTTGGCTTTTACCCCATAAACTGGGCATGATGGCACATGTCTGAAATCCAGGCACTTTGTATATGGAGACAGAAGATCAGGAGTTCAGAGTTATCCTCGATTTTGGACTGAGTTTGAGATCAGCCTGGCCTACAGAAGAGCCAGAAAGGAAGGAAAGAAGGAAGGAAGGAAGGAAGGAAGGAAGGAAGGAAGGAAGGAAGGAAGGAGAGAGATATGGGAGGGATGAAGGGAGAGAGGGAGGGGAGGGGGAGAGGAAGGGAAAGAGAAAGAAGGGAAGGAGGGAGGGAGGGAGGGAGGGAGGAAGGAAGGAAGGAAGGAAATTTCAGATTAAAAATGATCAGTCTGTATGGTACTCTTTTTTCTTTTAAATCTCTCTCTCTCTCTCTCTCTCTCTCTGTGTATGTATGTGTGTGTGTGTGTGTGTGTGTGTGTGTGTGTGTGTGTGTGTGTGTGCCTGTGCCCCAGAGGAGGTCAGGGAACAACCTTGGGTGACAGTCCTCATCTTCCAACGTTGTTTAAGGCAGGTTATCTTGGTTGTCTCTCTACTACCCTTTACAGGCTGGCTAGTCCACAAGCTTCTGGGGATCAGCCTGTCTCTGCCTCCCATCTCCTCAGAGGAGCACAGAGTGGCGGGGGAGGGTGTTATAGGCACACTCCCTACCCTGTCCAGATTTGCACAAGCCTTGGGATTCCAACACGGGTCCTCATGCTTGCACAGCAATCACTTTCCTCATTGGGCCATCCCAACTGCTCTCTCAGCAAGCACTTTCCTCATTGGGCCATCTCACCTGCTCTCTTTGTATGGCACTCTTGTAGAAAGCAAAACCAACCTGAAACACTAACCCTAACAACCTCTAACTACCTTGTGTCACCAATGTCCACTTGCAAAGAGGAAAGCTGAGGGAATCCACATTAGGAGGGCCAGTCCCAAGATGAATTTGTGTGTCTCCAGTGTGATCTCGGGTGCTCGGGTAGCCTTTAACTGCCTTCATGTGACTCCATGTCAGTGGTTCTTAACCTGTGGGTCCTGACCCATTTGACATTCCTCTATCCCCGCCGCCGCCCCAATATTTGCATCACCATTCATAACAGTACCAAAATTGCAGTTACGAAGTAGCAGCAAAAATAATTTTATGGTGGTGGTCATCACAACATGAGAGACTGTATTAAAGGGGTCGCAGCATTAGGGAGGTTGAGAACCACTGCCCTGTGCAAACCTGTGAAAAGCTGTCCTGACTTCGGGGCTGGGTAGATGCCTCCATAGGTAAAATATTTGCTTTCCAAGCACAAGGTCTTGGCTTTGATTCTCAGAATCCCCATAAAAGCCTAAATTTGGTGGCATGTGCTTAAAAGCCCAAAGATGAGGAAGCAGAGACAGTCACTCTGAGGCTTACTTGCCAACCAGCCTGATCAATTTGGTAAGTGAGAGACATTCTCAAAAACACGGTGGATAGCACCTGAGAAACAAGCCCCAAGGTTAACTTTTGTCTCATCTCCTTATGAGCACACACACAGGTATATATATATGTGTGTGTGTGTGTGTGTGTGTGTGTGTGTGTGTGTGTGTGTGTGTGTGTGTGTGT
>CAJQZJ010032114.1:5320252-5393792 GCA_907164525.1 Lophiomys imhausi
TGTGTGTGTGTGTGTGTGTGTGTGTGTGTGTGTGTGTGTGTGTGTGTATATATATACACACACACACATGAACACAAATACACATCCATGTATAAATATGAATTTATTATTGATATTTAGATAACAGATCAGTAGGAGAATAAGTTGGGTAGAAATAATCTAATGTAAAGGTTTCTAATTAGGCCTATATTCTCTTCTGGAACAGTATAACTCCCATCACAGTTAAAAATACATATATTAAACTATTATTTAAACAAAGGTATAGCTAGGTGCTTAGTGACTCTGTCTGTGGAGTGAGTCTAAGGAGAGATTTCTTGCTTCAGCCACTAATGAGCTCTGTGACATTATGGGACACACTAAGCCTCTCAGAGCCTCAATTTCTCACCTAGAAAGCCATCTTACTAAGAGCTTCTATGGGAAGAGACAACCATGGAAGGTGGGTATGTAGAAGGTGTGGGAATAAAGGCTCTAGCATAGGAAAAAACTTGTGAAGAAACAAAAACTGTGAGACCCCAGAATGTTTTTTTAAGGGAAATATTTTAATGTGTTGAGAATTCATACGTATATACAATGCCTATTGATTATATTCTCGAACACTCTTCCTTGAACTCCTCCCATTGCCTCCCCATGTTTCCTTCCCAACATTACGGGTTTTTTTTTTTTTTAATCTGCTTATAAACCACTGTGCTCAATTTATGCTTCCCAATTATGTATGGATGTGGGGCCATCCACTGGAGTATGGGCAACCTTCCAAGGACCACATCCCTAAAAAAAACTGTCAGTGACTCTCAGCTAGGGATGGGGGCTCCTGAACCCCTCCCCTCCCCATGCTGGACTGTGACTGGCTTGGTGTTGTATGGGCAATCAGAGCTGCTGTACAGAAGACACTGTACAGAGGCCATCCCTACCCCAGGCTCTTACAGTCTTTCTGCCCAATCTCGCATGATGGTCCCTGAGCCTTGGGCAGAACGGCTGTGATATGGATACTATCCCATTTACAACTGAACGTGCCACTGACACTTGTTCTCTGCTTTAGACCAGCTGTGGATTCTAGAATGGGTTTCAATTACTATAAGATGGGCTGAACGTAGCTCTGAAAAAACTCTTGAGGGCACACATCACTTTACTTTGGGAAAAAGGACAAGAATGTTTTAAATTCTAGGAAACCTTTGAGAATACATTACTGCATTACAAATAGTTCTGGTGAGACCTGACCAGACAGGAGGGGAAAGAGGAGAATGAAGGTTTCAGACCTCAGGCTACAGGAGATCTCACCATTGTAAGTGGCCACACTCACCCTGCACACCCAAGTAGCCAGCTAGGGGCCCTGGGTGGGAAGCTCTTGGTTGGACTCTAACTGAGTATGTCTGTAACCGCTCTTGGTCAAGGGTGTACTTATGACTGAACCTGACAGATATTCACAGATGTGACTTTTTGAGAAAAGACAGTATGGAGACAGTTGGATTTTGGAGAGGGAGATGTACAAATAATTAATTCAATTGTTTAACAGTATTTATATTATTGTTATTTGATTGGTGGCTGTTAATCTCTAACCAGCCATTTTAAATGAGCACACAGACACCACATGGGTTTTAACAAGCCTTGGCCTGAATTGAGCAATCTTGGCCCATCTAGGCTAGCTCTTAATTCTACTTCTGAATAATATACACACATCCCCTGGACTGCTATTCTCCAAGATAGGTGAAGGTGATGCCTCAACCCACGTGGAATGATGTTCTTTTCTCTAACCCATGGCGTGTGTCCTCCTTCCTGCTCTTTGCTGCTTGTCTCCCAAGCTTCTTCTTGAGGCTGCTTCTGGCTACTGGAGGCTTCTTTCACCCAAGGCTTTCAGCTTCAGAAGCCCTCGCCTTAGTCCTGCCTACCTCTGTCTTTGCCCAATCTCAGGCCTCAGCATTTATTCAACCAATCAGAGAATGCCTCAGAAGAGATGGTAACCAGATCTCAGCATTGAAATCAGCCTTTATTAAACCTTCCCCAACAGGGAGATAAGAGGGTTTTGGGAAAGAGTTTAATCATCCTTCAGAGAAGACATTCATTAACCCTAGCAGGCAGGCAGCAAAGCATGATGGGATCTTCAGTAAGAATCCTCAGTCTCACTAGACAAAGCAAGTTTTCTATTCTTAAGGGTTTCTGAGGGAAGAGGAGGTCTTTTCTCAAGAGGAAGCAGGCATAGTTAGTGTATGATGTGTGTGATGTGAACAAGATAAGGGAGCAGGACATACATGACTTGAGTTATATGTCTGAGGCCATTCTTTCTCTGGGTAGGAGAATGGGTCCCCATTGATGTGTGACCCATGCAATGTAACAACAGTCTGGTAGCCCCCAACCTCTGGGTGGCAGGGGACTGTGTATGTTTCCACATTGCTCACAGCCCTCTTTGCTTAGAGCCTAGTTACCTGAAGAGCCTAGGTTCCTTACCAGAGAACCTTCCTAACAAAGCTACTCTTGTGTGTGTATGTGTGTGTGTGTGTTATGTAACGTGTGTACAGGTCCCCATGGAGACAAGAAAAATGATATTTGGCCATCATGACTGGAATTACAGGTGATTATGAGCCTCCTGAAGTGGATCCTGGAAAAGGAACCTGGATCTTCTGGAAAGGCAGCAAGTGATTTTAATCACTGAGCCATCTTTCCACTCCCACAAAGCTACTCTGACCAGCAGGATCTTGCATGTGCCCATGGTCAGACACACTAGACTCAGAAGTCTGCTCTCAGACAACAGAATATTATTAAGGTGCCATAATGAATTATCCAGGAAGGAGTCTTGGAAGGCTGAACCTGAGTGAGGCCCAAAGGTTGAACTTCAGAGCTATGTGGCCACAGAAGTGATCATCTGTCAGAGTGAGCTCTGGACATGGCTTTTCTGCCTTGAATAACCTGGACAGACCATAACACTTTTGTGAAGCTTTTGGGAATTCCCAGGATGCCACTGGGAGGCTTGAATTATGTCTTTGGAGTATGGGAATATTGAGGACAGTTGAGAGACCATGTCATGCTGTTAGGACCTGGACTCAGTCCACATGTTGACTAAGTCCACATGTGGCTTAAGCTGGTGACTGAAAATTCTCAAAAAGGGTAACAGCTGTAACAGATGCCTTTGGCTGGGTTCATTCTATTGTAAAGACTTATCTGGGCTTGCAGAGTAGATTGGCATTTTTCTTATTGGTATGTTTTAGATGGAAGGGCATGTAGATGGAAAGAAAATGGATAGTGGTCTGTTTTCTTTTTCTGGCCTATTTACCCCAAATAGAGCAAAGAACAATTCCACCCAAGGCTAGTTTAGTGATGTAGTAAGCTTACTGGACTTTCTTACACAGCAAGGGTGAGGGGCTACCTACAGGAGTGTGAGTGGCCCCCAAATAGCTGTATCATTAAAAAGTCTTGCTATAGGGTGGATGGTGATCTCATGGAATCTGCGTTGTGAAATCTCCACCCCCTCCAGTTAGTCTTTCAGGTCCCATGTAGTTCAACATCTCCCAAGATCACCTTCAGGTAGGATGTGGGTCTGGACTCCAGGGAGAGGCCCCTGTGACCCTCCATTCCCCATTTCTACTAGAGCTTCTTGTCAGCTTTAATATTATTACCCAGATTTAGCTATCACTATTGCTGTATTCAATTAGTTGTGTGGCTACAGAGCCAAGGTAGTCTCTCCTCCAAAATGGCAGCAGAATGACCATGTCTCACCCGGAGGGAGAAGGTCACACTGCAAAAGATGGTGAGAAAGGAGGGTAGAAAAAAAGAAATGATTGACAGAAATAGAAGCGCATGGTGCAGGTGGATGTGTTCTGAGGAGCTCTTGTTTTTAAGAGATGGTGGTGAGACAAACCTGGAGAGAAACAGGGACCAAAGGGGAGACTCAGAAAAAAAAAGAATAAAAGTCAAACAACCAACAAACACACAAACCCCTCATGAGCGCAGTCCATGATAACACAGAAAAAAGCCTCAAAGCCAGCTTTGTTACTGTCTCCGTGTTCTTGGAGTCCAGTCCTGGAATGAAAAGGCTCCAAGAAGGCAGTTTCAACACAATTAAAGGGAACATTTCTTTTGATTTTATTAAATTATTATACGGAACATGAGGTGGTTATGAGTTGGAATGATGACTGAGGCTAATGGGTGGCATTTACGTGGGGTCGGCTTAGCAGGAAATTGGTCATTAGAACACTGTGCAGTGGAGAGGCACAGCCCCTGAGACAGTCGGAGACCCTGGCTGTTGAGAATGGCCTGGCAGGCAGGTGGGGAAGCAACTACTCTATTGGTCAGTGAGTGACTCGAAGACCTCTCGGGCATGCGTTGATGCCCAGGCTACACGTTTCTAGAACTAAAGAGAGCAGAGATTAATCCTGATGTGGCAGAATTCATTACAGGTTCTTACAGGTGACTGAAGGATGCTATGATGCACATTTACCATACTTGTGAAGTTGTGGAGGAAAGAAGGAAAAAAGGAACCAACATGGTACTAACTTTGTGGACCTGTGCTTGAGCTCATGCTGTCTCATGCAATTCTTGCAATTACCCTGTGAGGCAGGTGCAACTAGCTTCAGCCTTACAAACAAAGCTCAGAGAGGCTAAGTGGCCTGACTGAGATGGCACAGAGAGGACCAAAGCCTAGGCTCTTCCCCATGTCGTACATCTCTTGGGTGCCTTAGACTGGCATTCTCCAGGGTACCACCATTTGTTAAACATGTCTCTAAGAGGAGAGTAAAATGGGTCAGCTGGTAAAGTAACTGCTGTACAAGCACGAGGACCTGAGTTTGTATTCCCAGCACCCATGTAAATGCCATGTGTAGGCACACATATCAATAACCCCAGCCCTCGGCGGGTGGGGGCAAATGAATCCCTGCAGCTCACTGGCTATTGGGCCTAGTTGAATTGATGAGCTCCAGGTTCAGTGAGGGACCCTGCTTAAAAAATAAACAGCATGTCTGAGGAGGACATTCAATATCAACCTTTGGTCTCAACACATAAAAGCACACATGTGCACATGTATGCACACACACACACACACACACACACACACACACACACACACACACGGATTGTCATTGGGACTGTTGAGCGTTCTGATGTCTCCAGAATGCTCAGGCTCATGCAGGGGCATCTGATAGTGAGTGAGTTGGAGTGGAGGTAAGAACACATGGCTATTTCCAGTTCTGGTTAAGTATAAAATGAATACAACTTCTCTTAATTGCTTCCTCAATAAGCATATCCCACAAATCATAATTATCACTTAATACATAATTAGTTTGTACAGTCTTTTTATTTGAAGGTCAAAAAAGAGAATTCTTCCCTCATGAAGTTTTGAATCTCTTTTTTGAATCTGTGTGTGTGTATCACATGTACATGTACTCATGTGTACATATGTTCATGTATGTAACTGTGGGTGCACTCATGCTGGGGAACACATGTAAAGGTCGAAGGACAACCTCAGGTGCAGCCCTTGGCTTCTACCCCATTTAATAGAGACCTAATGTTGGCCACCACTGTGCACTCCAGGTTAGCTACCCGGTGAGCTTCTGAGGCTTCCCTGTGTCTTCCATTCCAGTAGGACACTGGGATTGCAGGCACACACTACTCCATCCCGTTATTGTGGGTTCTTGTGATCCAAACTAAGATCCTCTTGTTTATGTGGTACAGGCTTTACCCGCTACCACCTCCCCAGCTCAGATTTTACTTTTGCTTAACCTAAGCTGAGTCATTTCAAAAGGAAAGAAAGGATTAAGTGACATTATCTCCAAGGCCTTTCAAGTTTTACATGTTCTATGTAACATTATAGTTTTGTATTATTTATGTATTTATATTATGTATATTATCTACACAAATATGAATTTATGCTTATGCTAATATTGAATCCAACATCTACCTATCCTTACTAGCAAACATATCTTTGTTCATTTGGTTCCTGGGTCTGAATTCACTGGTGCAACCCATTGAACATTTTGATATCTGAGTACAAAAAAAAGTACTTTTAAAACTCATTAAGTACAGTTTCTGCTGCTCGTATACTCTTGGGTGTATAGCCTTCATAGGAGGGTGATCAACCCACCAGGGGTAGTACATTTAAAGAAAACTGACTCTCCCTTTCCCGGAGGCCATTAACTGACAATAAAACCTGAGGTAAAGGTGGAAATTTGTGCTCACCTTCCCTCTCCCAACTGCAGTTTCATCTGGTGTGAACCTGTGAGAGGCCTTGTGTATCCTGTCTCAACCCCTGTGAGTTTATGTGAGCCTGTTATGCTGCGTTCAGAAAGCACTCTTTCCTGGTAGTCACCCACTGCCTCCGACTCACACAGTCTTTCTGCCTCCTCTTCTGCAATGATACCTGAGCCTTGTGGGGAAGAGATGTGATATAAATGTCACATATAGGGCACAAAGTTAAATGGCTAGAGAAGAGAGGATGGATCTTTGAAGGGCTGGGGGAGGGGTAAATATGATCAAAATATATTGTACAAAATTTTCAATGAACTAGTGAAAATGAGAAAAATAATAACCACAATTATTAATTAAAATAACAATAAGATAGGATTTTATTTCCTAGAAACACTGGCTTGTTTGTGTCACTGAGAAGTCTAGAAACACTGAAGAAATCCACTTGAGTTAGAACAGAATTATCTACATAGTGCACCGTTTACATGAGCGAAGCCACCAGAGGATCCATTTGGGTCTGATTTATACCCTCTGTGTATAGCAATCTCAGGCAGATGGTTTAATTTCTCTGAGCCTGTTTGTTCCTTGGTGAGTTGGGGTTAATAATACCAACCTTGTAGGCTTATTGAAGCAGAGAATTGTGCACACGTGGTGGACAACAGGTAGGGTAGGTGCTCCACAAATGCTTGTGACGATGCCATTAAGATCCTTCATGCTCGTCCACGCCTGGAAGTTTAGGGCCTGGCCATTGCTGCCTTTCCTGGGTCCCTATGTTTGACCAGAGCACAAAGAGACATTTTCCCACCCCTTGGGTGAGGGACAAGATCCCCTTGACTGTAGAAATCAGTGCCCTAGGCTGGGGAGATGGCTCAGTTGGTATCTTTCCTTGCAAGCACAAGTACCTGAGGCTGATCTCCAGAACCCATATTAAAAAAGCATGGTGTGGTGTCCTATGCCTGTAATCCTGGCACTGGGGAGGAGGAGACACTTGGATCCTTGGGGCTAGCATAGGCAGTTTAGTGAGTTCCAGGTCAATGAGAGATGCTGTTACAAAAAACAGTGTGGACAGCACCTGAGGAAGGACTGACTGAGGCTCATCTCTGGCTCTATATCCAGGCACACACATGCACGGACATTTACCAACATGAATGTGCACACATGCATGCAAACACAAACACACATACACAGACACACACACACAGACACAGACACACACACAGAAACACACAGACACACACACACACACAGACACACAGACACACACACACACACACACACACACACACACACACACACACACACAGTGTCCAAACTGCAGCCTCCTGAAAGGCCTCTGCCATTTGCTTTTGACCGTGTTCCCAGGGGGAGAGTGGATTCCCCAGCTCCTTCTCTGTGAATGAAGCTCACTGTCACCCAGCTACACTCTCTGACTGCTTCTGAGATTCCCAGAACACCCAGTCTGCAGGCCAGTCTTCCAGCTAGGAGCGGGTTAAAACCAACATTTGCAGATAAAGAGGTAAACATATTTACATTCCTCTCTCCACACCTTCTGCATATGTCATGCCTTGAATAGCTTCAGAGGTCTGTTTGTACTATCTCTCTAGAATTTTTACAGTCTGCAGGACACAAAATCTCTATAAAGTGACTTATTGAAATAGAAGCAGATTGGTAAAACCGTTTCCCTCTTATGAAGTGTGAAGAATGATCCTCTAAATGAAATCAGGAAGGAACTGGACAGAATCTTGTTTAATGGTCTGACAAAATGAATCACAACGATTCCAGACATCCATCACTGCTAAAAGGGGACCACAAATGATCTGTGAACCACTATATATCGATTACCCGTGTGGTACAAGTGTCGGATTTAATGTTCACACACCATAGAGAGGCGGCAGGGACAGATGGTGCCTTAACTCTTCTTTGATAGATTTTAATGGTGAAATATTGATTTCTATCTGGCCAAGGCCTGCTGTTAGGGGCCAAAGTCATTTGTTGGGTATTGCCGGACACCCAGTTGGCCCGGCGTAATCAATCATTTTTGGCAAGGCAGGTGAAAATCCAGAGAGAAGCACCTTGGAATCCAAACTGAAGCGTGATGTGTCTGAATCCAGCCACCTAGAGGAAGAGTGAGGGGGAGAGAGAGCCTGTAAGGAATTATTAATGATAAGACATGTTTACTGAGGAGAGGCACAGCGAATCAGGGCTGACATGACATAGTCCGGGAGCTTCGCAAAGAAAATGAGCCTCTTGCTAAGAGGGACTATATTTTATTTAAACACCCTCCTAAGGCTGGGAACTCAGGCAATCTGTTGTGTTACAACTCAGTGGTTGTTCTTCCCATTCAGAGAGATAACACTGAGGTACTAATAGGAACACATCAATCACAATCAGCCTGCAATTCCAGCAGTGTCTCATCCTCCCAGCTCCTCTTTTAAGCTCCTTAATAATGGTGATAACATAGTTGGGGGCTGCACAGAGGGACTCTCCCCACCAAGGGTCATATTCATAAAGTGAAGAGCTTGCCAAGTCAGCACCAGGGGAAACAGCCCTGTGCTGCGAAGGGCATGGAACAGCTGGGAGGGTGGGACTCCAGCAGGAGAACCGGCTGTAGTTCCTTGCTCCCAGGGTCTTGTGATGTCATTCTTACCAACCTTCCCGAGAAAGGGGTATGAGTGTATTCACCTACGTGTAATTATCAAGTAACAAGATTAATTTTTCTTGTGTAGCTTATAGCATAGTCTTAAAGGCAGTTCCCAGATGGAGGCCTCTACAGTTTGTAATGATGGAGTTAAGTGGGTGGCTTCCTAGGAAGACTGATGGGGAGGGGTGACCGAACAGAGGCAGATGTCAGAAGGGGGCTTCTCCTCACCTCCATAGCTCCCAGTAATCTTCAACCTCAAGCCCTCAAGGTTAACCACCTATTTTCCTCTTTGACTTCGCTGTAGGCTGTGAAGTAGTTGAAAGGCAATGTGTAATTCATTGTTATATCCCTGTACCCTAGCTACAGTCTAGGGACTCACAATGTGTCCATGTATGGCTGTCTCTGAGGCAAAAGCGAAGGTAAGTATTTCCATTGGAAAACAGTTGGTGATGGGCTGGGGAACTGGCTCTGTTGGCAAGGTGCTTGTTGCTGAAGCACGAAGACCTGAGTTCAGATCCTCAGTATGCAAATAAAAACTTGGGCATTGTGGTGTGTGTCTAGATCCCCAGGACTGTGTTGGAAAAAGACAGGCAGATCCCTGGGGCTTGCTAGCCAGTCAGTTTAGCTGAATTGATAAGCCTCAGGTTCAGTGAGAAACATTGTCTCAAAGAATAAGACAGAGAATAATGAAAGAAAACACCCAACATGGACTCTGGCTACTGACTGCTCCTCCTCCTCCTCCTTTTTTTTCTTCCTCCTCCTCCTATTACTACAACACACACACACACACACACACACACACACACACACACACGTGTATGTGCGCATACAGGCAAAAAATGTGGTTTATAGTGGCTTACTTGTTTAAGGAATATTCACACAGGTATGTGTGTGTCATGTGCACATGTAAATACATTCAGAAAGGAATATATTAGTCTTATTTTTAAAAATAGCACTTTTCTCTGTGTGATTTATGTTTTTATGAACCAACACAGTGTGAAGCAAGCCTAAATTCTAGAGGCAGATGACTTGTATGTGGGTCTGTTGGCTCTGCTAGTGATTACGGATTACTTGGGTAAGTTGTACCCTGTGCCTTGATCATCTCATTTTCAAATGGGAAAAATTTGACTGCCCCATCATACTGGCCTGTGGGCATGTCTGTAGGGGATTGTCTTGATTATTAACTGATGTGGGAGGGTCCAGCCCACTGTGGGTGATACCATTCCTCAGGAAGGTGACCCTGTACCATATAAGGAAGTTAGCTAAGCATGAGCCAGTGAGCAAACCAGCAAGCATTGCTCATGGTTTCTGTTTCAAGTTTCTGCTTGAGATCCTGCCACGACTTTCCTCAATGATGAACTGTGGCCTGAAAGTGTAACCAAGAAATCCTTCACTCAACTAAGTTGCTTGACATTTGCGTTTGTTTCAGCAGCAGAAGGAAATTAGCACAGCATGACTTTGCATTCAAAATCTTTGCATAAATGAATGCATATGAATAGAATCCCCTTATGGAGTTGACATTAAGAATGCCTTCAAGGGGCTGGAAAGATGGCTTGGCGGTTAAGAGTACTAGCTGCTCTTCCAAAGGTCCTGAGTTCAATTCCCAGCAACCACATGGTGGCTCACAACCATCCACAATGTGATGCTCTCTTCTGGCTGCAGGTATACATACAGATAGAGCACTCATATACATAAAAATAAATAAATAAATCTTAAAAAAAAAAGCCTGGTGGTGGTGTCGGCGGCAGCACATGCACACTTTTAATTCCAGCACTTGGGAGGCAGAGGCAGGCGGATCTTTGTGAGTTCGAGGCCAGCCTGGTATACAAAGTGAGTCCAGGTCAGCCAAGGCTATACAGAGAAACTTTGTCTTGGAAAACCAAAAACAAAAAACAAAAACAAAACAAACAAAAAAACCCTCAAAAACAAAACAACAATGCTATCAAACTGCCTCAAGACCCACTTTTGGGCATATATCCAAAAGATTCCTCAGCAAACCACAAGGACATCTCCTCATCTATGTTCATAGCACCTTTATTTGTAATAGTTAGAAACTGGAAACAACCCAGAATCCTTCAACTGACGAATGGATAAAAAACTGTGATACATTTACACAATGGAACACTATTCAGCTATCAGAAACAACGAAATCATGCAATTTGCAACCAAATGGATGGAATTAGAAAAGCTCATCTTGAATGAGCTAACCCAGACCCAGAAAGATACACACAGCATCTATTCACTTATAATTGGATTTTAGCCATATAGTACAGGATAGCTATCCTATAATCAACAGACCCAAAGGAACAGAAACATGAACTTTGCTACCTGTTAGAGGGATAGTTCCCTCTAGTGGAACTGTCATGCAGGCCCCCAGTGCAAGAGGAAGCTCTTAGCCCTCATGTGTCCAATGAACTGCTGGGGGCTGATGTGTGGAGACACCCCACACCAGAGGAGTAGGATAGATGGGAGAGGGGGTAGAGGGTGGGAGTGTGGGACTGGGAGGGGTGGAGGGAGGGGACTGTGATGGAGATGTAACTTGAAGTAATAAATAAACATTTTAAAAAAGAATGCCATCAAACGTTTGCCCTTTTCTCTGTGACATGGCAAGCCTACACTTTAAAGCAGTAAGCTTATTTTTGGGATGGCTTAGTGAAGAAGAAAACATCGTGGTTCATTGTAGCTTGTGCACACTCATGCGACTTCACATAGGAGCCTTAGGGGATCTGCAGCGACCTTGGTGTTTATCTCTCAAAGTCTGTGCACAGAGATATGCACCTGGGACTCAAGCGCATAAGAGTGCTGACAAACAAAGACATGGTGAACCTGGATGAGCTCGGCTTTGTGGCCCGCCCAGCTGTGCCACCCTCTCCCAGATGTGAGCGGTGCTGGCGGCAGATTCCGTTTAGATTATCTTGCTTACCTAATGATTTTTGCTTCACTGCCTTGCTCGATTGTGTTCACCAGGACGGCAGGCTATTAAAATGTCAAGGCACATTGAATTGTTGTTATCGGGGAGAGAGACCTTTCCAATCTGCTCAAGCTCTGGAGGTTGCATAAACTCCACAACAGTGATCAGAAAGACTTTTCTGGTTTTGTGCCTAGATGGGGGTGAGCAGGGAGGTTGGGGGAGGGGCACAGAGTCAGGAGCTGGTATTTACAGCAGCTTGAGTGTGCTAATTAAAAATATTAAAGTGTCATCTCCTTCCCCAGGTATTGGAGGCCCATTTGCTTCAGAACTTAAAGAGTACCTGCAGTGAGAGTTAAAGAAAGGCAAGGGGAAAGTGTCTCCGAAGATCTGAATACAGTGCCCGGGGCAATATTATAAAACATCAGGAATTATAGCCCTGCTTGGCAGGAGGGATGGTGTGTGTGGGGTGGGGGAAGTGCAGGCTTGCTTGGCCTTGAACCTGTCTCTGCTCTGAGTACCTAGCAGTATTGCCTACATTACAGGTGATGGTCAGCAGGTCAGGGGTAAAGGCTACTTAACCAAGGGGATGTTTCCAGGGAACACCTCTGGCCCAGCCTCACCTGCACCAACAGGACCCATAAGGGCCTTCTTCAGTAGGGACTTATTTTTCAAGGAAGTTTTTTCTTTCGGAGAATCAAGGGAGAGCAGGGGAAGCAAAGTGTATTCTCATAAATCCTCCAGTGATTGGAGCTGGAGGCTGAAACCAGAAACAGACTTTTTCTTCTGGCGTTTGTGTCACTTCACAACTATTTGGCTCTCCTCGGCCATGTCTGTTACAGTTTTATTTCACAGAGACACCCTCACAAGCCTCCAGCATTCCAACACCCGGTTCATGGGTGGCCATGCAGGGTGCCACAACACTCTTCCTCTGTCCTCCGCAGGGTCACAAATCTCATCAGCCCATCCTCAGCTCCTTCCTCCTTCATACACAGTGCATTCTCCACCAAACTGACCAGCTGCCTGGACCATCCTGCAGAGTCACACTTATCTGGCTCTTTGGGCTCCAGACTCTGTTGCCTAGTTCCCTGGTGTACATCCTCCAGCTTGAAGCAGGTCCCAGATACAAATGATAAGACTTTCTGACTTGCACAATTAAAGTGTGTGCACTATGTTGAACATGCACTGGGTTTCAAAAAGACCGGCTAAAGAAGCATGTAGAAATTCAAGTAGATTCTCTAAAGTTATCTTTTGTAAACTATTAATTTTATGGCTCCATCATACAGAAATACAAATCAATAAAGAAGCAAACTACTTAAATAGAGAAAGACTATTTCCTACCTGCCTTGCCCCAGCTCAGAATGCTGGACTCAGCACTGCCTAGGACTTCCTAGCTTTGGAGTCTGCTTTGGGATAGGGGTGGTTGAGCTCAGCACAGGTTCTTTAGAGTGTTTCTGGCCCCAGAAATGTTGGCTGGATCCATTTCCCCATGTGTTAAATCCACAGGCTTCTGCCCCAGCCTCTCCCACGGGTTCCTATGCCCCCTGGGGGGTACTGTGGAACAGCAATGTCTCTTCTGCCTCTGTTCTCTGAACACCGTTCTCTCTCCATCTCTTCCTTCCTCTTTCCTGCTTTCCTTCATCCTTCCTTCTCCATCTCTCCCCCCCATTCTTTTCCTTACTCTTCTCCTGCCCTCATTTCCCTTTCTCTCCATCTACCTCCCAGTCCTCTTCCTCTCTCTAGATCCAGTTCTTCCTCTTACACTATACTGTATATTTATCTATTCCTGTAACTTGGCACATACAGATGCTCAATGATGTTCTAATTTCAATGGACAGATGGTGGAAATAAACCCTGCACTGCCCTGGTGAGCAGCACATGATCTCCTGCATGCTGTTTCTTGGGGGTAAAGTAGAGCCCTTTGTGATGGAAGATGTTTTTTCTTTCTCAGATTCCTGTGTGGGACATATTGCCATGATCACCTGAGTCCTCATGGTGGTGACTTTGGTCCAGTATCAGCCTTCCATTAAAGTTCTTCAAGAAAAAGATCAAAAGCCAAGCCTTCCATTGTGCTGGAGCTCAGGCCAGGTCTGACCAAAATGACATGTTCTTCTGTGTGTTCATGCCACAAGCCTCCCAATCAGAGTCTTAGAACAATGTCAAAACAGAGCAGGGTTGTGTTGTGTTTGATTTCCATTTGCTTCTCTTCTGGATCCGTCCTAGATCCCCCATGCCACTGCTCAAGAGACAGACCAGGAGCTGGGGAGATGGCAAAGTCCACAAAGAACTTTCCATGCAAGCTTGAGGACTTGAATTTAGACACCCAGAACCTAAGTAAGAAACCAGGTGTGGTGGTATCAGCAGCACTTGGGGTGGGCAGCAGCAAGAGGAACTCTGGAAGTCAATGGCCTAGCCTACTTGATAAGCCCCAGACAATTGATGGACCCTCTTAAAATGGGGAGAGAGGGAAAGAGCCTGAGAAAGACACTAGGATTGTCCTCTGCTTCCTCCATGCTCCCATGAGCATGCACACACTCAAAGGCAGATTGATTTAAAAGATATTAAGATATGGATTCCTTTTTTAGCTCCCCCTTAACCCCCACCCTGCCCCTTATGAAGCAAGGTAAGCTCAGTTCTGTCTTAATTGGATTTCCTGACAATCACCGGCAGAGTGGAGCTGAGTGCTTTTGGCCCATCACCTGGCTCACTTCAGTTCCGTGATTAGATTTGTCTAATTAACCCGACTAGGAGGCTCTGAGTACCTGGGGCTGTGAGGGACAATCAGTCTTCCCGATGTTCTGGACCCTGCACTGGTAGCAGCCTTAATTCCACAGCCAGGCATGTTAACCTCCTCCACAGCAGGTGCTTGGGGTTTGTGGAGTTTGGGTGAAGCTGGGGTGGAATGCAGAGGAGGAGTCAAAGGATGGACTGGCCAGCAACACTCCTGTGACGCACCCGTGACAGACTGGGCAACTTTGTGAATCATTCAAGTCATCTGACCTTCCTCTAGCTGAGATCCAGGGTTTTCCTGTATGTGAACATGTGTGTGAATGCTCACTCATGAGCACATGCATGTCTGTATGCAGGTACATGCTTCTGCCTGTGTGTGTGTGAAGGACAGAATACAACCTCAAGTGTCTTCCATCAGGTGCCATCTACAATGTTTGTTTGTTTGTGTGTTTGCTGGCTTGCTACAGGGTCTCTGACTGGCCTGGAACTTGGCAAGTAGGTTGGGCTGCCCAATCTCTGCCTCCCTAGTACTAGAATTACAAGCATATACCGTCATTCTTGGCTTTTTGCTTTTAAAAATAACATGAATTGTGTGTGGGTGGGGTGGGGGGTGAACTCAGGTCCTTATGCTTCTGAGACAAACACTTTACCAACTAAGTGTCTCCAAGTCTGTGGTTTCTAATCTGCAAAAATGAGAATAATAAAGATAACCTTCTAAGGTGGCTGCAAGAATTGGTGGGAGTGTATCCATAATGTGGTTATCTTAGTGTCTCGTACTGAAGACAGCTGTCCTAATTAGCTTTAACTGTCCACTTGACAAGGCCTGGAGTCATCTACAAAGAGAATCTCAACCCAGATCAGATTGGCTATGGGCATGTGTGGGGCGGGGGCGGGGGGGGGTGACTTGACTGTTGGTATAGCAGGACCGGATCACTGTGGAGAGTATTATTCTCTGAGAAGATACTCCTGGGCTATATGAGAAAGCTGGGTAAGTGTGCGCCTGTGAACAGCCTTCTTCTGTGGTTTCTGCTTTCAGTTCCTGCTTGAACTCCTGTCCTGACTTCTCATCAGTGATAGATTGTGACCTATAAGCTGAAATAAACCCTTTCCTCCCCTAAGCTGCTTTTGATAAGAGTATTTTATCACAGCGACAGGGATGATAGTAGAACAGGATCCGGTCACCATGGGTCTCTGACTCACACACATGCTGGTCACCCCCGTTTCCTCACAGTGCAAGACTTCCTCAGACCAGCTGGCCTCCACCTCACCCTTTCATGGCTGCTTCCTTGTCTGAGTACTTTAGTTTCTTTTCTTCCTACAGACTGCCTTTCCTCTTGCTCCCAAATCTGCAATTTCCTCTGCTCACGTGGAACATTTCTCATCTGAGCCTGGAGAACAGGAACTCTGTCCCCAGAAAGCATGCATTCCTCTGTCTCTCTGGGGGTATGTGTCCTAGAGGCTGGTATTAGTTACTTTCCTTGCCGCTGTGACCAAACATGTGATGAGAAGCATCTTAGGGATGGAAGGGTTTGCTTGGATTCACAGTTTGAGATTTCAGGCCATCACGCTGAGGAAGGCTGCCTCATACTCTTTCTGCCATGCCTTCCCCACCATGGCACACTGTGCCCTCTAAAACTGTGAGCCAAAATAAACACTCCCTCCCTTAGGTTGTTTCTTGTCAGGCATTTGGCCCCAGTGATAAGAAAAGTAAATAACACGGCCTCTATGCACCTTCTTAAAAGAGAGAAACCTTTTTCTTCAACCAGGGTGGCCTGGCTTGTACATTGTACCCTCAACTAAACATCAGATATTACTTATCTCCTTGGGTTGGGCCCTCGGCTGGTCACTGCTAGCAATATGAGTTACCGTATAAAAGGAGCTGAGGCTACAGACATGACCTTCCTAGTGTAAGCCACAACATCCCATTGCAGTGCACTGAACTTGTACAGAAGTGTCTGCAAACAGACTGTTCTCTACCTCTTTTCAGTAAAATCCAGTGAGGCCTGGGAAAGTAGCACCCAGTGCAACCATGAGACATGCCGTTGTTTGGTGAATGCTGCACCCCATCCCAGTGGAGCGGAAGAGCCTACCCTGAAGCTGGTCCACTAGTCAGTGATCTTTCTGTTAATCGTTCCCTAGAAATTACCATCAACCTGTCAATCCGTAAAGTTCTCATTGTGCAAACACGAGGACCTGAGTCTGATCCTCCAAAACCCATGGGGGAAAGCTAGATGTGGTGGTGCCTCCTGGTAATTGTAGCTATGGGGAGATAGAGGATGGAGCATCTCTGTGACTCATTAGCCAAGTAGACTAGACACATTGGTAAGTTGGCAGATAAAAGTGAAAAACCTGATCTCGAAATACAAGTTGGATGGCTACTGAGGAATAATATCAAAAGTTGCCCTCTGACCATCACACTCACGTGCATTTGCATATGTGTGTGTGTGTGTATTCATATGGACATGCATACATGTGGACACACACCCACAAAATAAAATATAATTAAAAAAATGAGTCATCTCTAGAGCTTCTTTTCCTAAATGACCACTGTATGTTAGGCGCTGTGCAATGTTTCTCGTCCCCAGCCAGTCTTCATGAGGCAAGCCGTCTCCCTATCTCACAGGCTCAGGAGAGAACTGAGGGATGGGTGGGGGACTCCTTTTCCCACGTGCTGTAGTCTCCAGAAGTGATGCCTGCTCTCTGGGATCTCCAGAGGAAGACTCTGTTGAGAATACCACAGGCCTCTCACAAGAGCTTAAAAGTTGGGATGGAGAGGAGCATTTCTGAATTTTTTGAATGTGATATTTAACATTGGTTAGAAGGACCGAAAAACACTTTGAGTATATCTGTGATGAAGTTTATAGATTAGGTATCGATTGGGTAAACTGAGGTGAATAGACCCACTCTAAGTGTGAGCAGCACCATCCCATGGGCTGGGGTCCTAGACTACATTAAAAGGAGAACGTGAGCTGAGCACCAGCATTCGTCTCTCTCTGCTTCCTGAGTGTGGGTGTACTGGAACCAGCTCCTTGTGCCACTGCTTCTACACCTTCCCCGATAGCAGGACTTTTGGACCTGCCAGTAGTATAAATAATGACACAGAACACAGAAGCTTTTTAATATTTTAAAGCATAGGCCTGTTAGCTATCTAGCTTCACCCTACTAATCCCGGCACTGCGTCCTGCCACACGGCTAACTCTACCTCTCTGTGCTGCTCTGTTCCTCTGTCCATTCACTTGTCTACTGGCAAGTTTCCTGCCTTTCTTCCTCCCAGTGTGTCCCCCACCTCTCTCCTCTCTCTCTTTCTGAAGCTAAGTGCTCAACATCTTACCCAGCTACTGGCCATCAGCTCTTTATTAGAACCAAGAGGAAATTGAGGAAGGACGAATGCTTACAAAATATAAGACCAGTGAGCCGTTCACAAAGCAATACCAACATCCGGCTAGTCCTTAGCGCTCTGCTGGTTTAGCGATCAACAATCGAATGTACAGAGACATACCTTCATACCATGTACCCCAACATTCCCCACCATGATGGACCATACCCTGTGAGCCAGAACAAAGTCCTTCATCTCTTTTTTTTTTTCCTCTCAAGCATGTTGTTACAGCAACTAGAAAAGCAACACAAATAAGGGAAACAATATTTGAGGGGCCAGCTGGGCTCCAGCTTTGCTTGGACAGAACTTGTGCCATATGAGAACCAGAGTCACATCCACACTCCCTGGCTAGAAAAAAATCTTTTCTCTGTCAACGAAAAACAGAAAATGCAGAATAGAACCTGGTTTCCTGGAGGCCATACATGTCTGGAGATGCTTCTCCTAATGAAGCTTGTGGGAATGCGAAATGCTTCTTCTTTTGTAGAAGCAGGAAACCAGGAGCAGCCACGTTTCCATCTCTTCAGGTCTCTGATAACAAAGTAGGACCTCATTCTTGATTTTTTTCCTGTCTCCTGCCATGCCAGTGAGACTCAGTGCTCAGTTATTATTTTTTCCTGATTTCTTGAAATCTCAGTTGTCTCCTGGGTCCTCTCAATGCTCTGACCTCTCCTGAGGCTGATGTTTGCAACAGCTGGGGCTCAGGATTTTGTTTCCAGAAAAGTGACTTCTTAGATAGCACTAAAATAAATAAATAGATAGATAGATAGATAGATAAATGAATGAATGAACGAATGAATAAATAAATAAATAACCAAAAAATGAAAAATTTTCATTAAGAGTGATAGCCATAGTTATCCTGTACTATATGGCTAAAATCCGATTATAAGTGAATAGATGCCATGTGCATCCTTCTGAGTCTGAGTGAGCTCACTCAGGATGAGCTTCTCTAGTTCCATCCATTTGGCTACAAATTGCATGATTTCATTGTTTCTGTTGGCTGAGTAGTATTCCATTGTGTAAATGTACCACAGTTTTGTTTTTTGTTATTTTGTTTTGTGTTTTATCCATTCCTCAGTTGAGGGACATCTGCGTTGTTTCCAGTTTCTAGCTATTACAAATAAAGCTGCTATGAACATAAATGAGGAAACTTCCTTGTGGTTTGGTGAGGAATCATTTGGATGTATACCCAGAGGTGGTATGGCTGGGTCCTGAGGTAGAGCTATTCCAAGTTTTCTAAAATATCACCAGACTGATTTCCACAGTGGTTGTACAAGTTTGCACTCCCACCAGCAATGGAAGAGTGATCCCCTTTCTCCACATTTTAGCCATATAGTACAGGATAACTATACTACAACCAATGCACCAAAGGGAATATGAACATAGACTTTGCTTCCTGTCAATGAGACACTTTACCCTAATGGTGCTGCTTTGTAGGCCCCCAGTGTATGAGGAGGCTCTTGGCCCTCATATGACTGCTGAACTGGGGCTGGGGACTGATATGTAGGGACACTCCACTCCGGAAGAGTAGGACAGAAGGGAGAGGGGGTAAAGGGTGGGAGGGTGGGACTGGAAGGGATAGAAAGAGGTTACTGTGATGGAGATGTAACTTGAAGTAACAAATAAACATTTTTAAAAAGTCAAAAAAAAAAAAAGGAAAGCTGATGCAGGTTGCTCTCTGCCACACCAGAAGGCCTAGTTGAAAGATGTAATATGCAAACATCAGTAATTATCATCAAATCCAAGACAGTAAACTAATTTTGACACAAACAAACAAACAAAAAGAGTGATAACCATTATCAGGACTTGGTAAGAGACTAGCATAATCCCACAGCTCTATGAAGAAAATGCACAAGACCTATTCAAGATGAAGCCAGACAAAACTCCAGCATGGAACAGAGAGGGGGCAGGAGAGCTGAGGAGCTATTGTCAACAGATAAATGCTGAGGAGACAGTTGGTTTTCTTCTTAGATGTTGTCCCAGAGAGGCTACCTATGCTGCAGTGGATGGACTTACCACAATGTACATGCTCCTGGCAGCTCTTAGTGGACTCAGAGAGTTTAAGAAAAGCAACACATAAAAGTGGGAGGGAATAGAGTGGAGTGGTTTAGAATCTAGAGGAATAGGAAGGGAGGAGAAGGGCCTTGATCAAAACACATCACGTGAACATATGAAACTCTCCACTAATAAAGCAACAATAACAATGAAAAAGAGTTGGGTTTGGTAGTGTCCACTAGTAATCCCAGGACTGGAGAGGCAGAGCAAAGTGAATCCCTAGGATTTACTGATCAGCCAGCCTAGCCTATTGGGTAAATCCAAGGCAAGAGATAGATGCTGTCTAAAGGGAACAAGGTAGACAGCACTTGAGAAACAACGCCTGAGGTTGGCCTCTGGTCCCCCACCACATGTACATGTATGTGTTCACATGCCGGCACATATATGTGAAGCTCTCTCTCTCTCTCTCTCTCTCTCTCTCTCACACACACACACACACACACACACACACACACACACACATGACTTTCTTTTCTCTATTTAGGCAGATTGTCTTTTATTGTCTTAGTTGGCCGCATTCAGTGATGATGTTTTCTTATCTCTCCAACAACATGGGCATCCTAGGTGTTGCAGCTGCCTGTGAAATGGAGCCTTGAAGGGGCTGACATTCATGTAGAATGGATGCTACTGTCTACTTCCTTTTTACTTAGTGTCATCCAGCCACCGGTTGTCTTTTAGAATGCATGACCACCATAAACATGACAAGCGCAGGTCTGCTTAATGGTTACAGGCAATGAAAACTAGTGGCAGCTTTGCATCTGCCACTGTGAGGTCACTGATAAGATACTCAGTCTCTGAGCCGTAGTGTTTCTGTTGTGATAGAGGAGTTAGTAGAGATCTCACCCCAGGGCTGGTTTGACAAGTGCAAGAGATCAGAGATTTGAAAAACCAGGGTTGTATTGGGAAGAGAACAAGCAAATGTTCGGTAAGCTATAGCTATCACTTCTAGCTGTAAGTTTCATTCTCAGTGACGTGTTAAACATTGATCTATTTATCCATATATCCATCCATCTATATATCTGTCATCTATCAATCCACTCACCTATCATCTATCTAGCTGTCTGCCTGTCCATCAATCCATCTATCCACCTACCTACCTACCTCCCACTACAGTCTCTCAAACACAGACTAGCAAGTATAATACTGAGCAGAAATTGTTCTCTAGCCTCTTCAAAGAGCATTATCTCCAGGACAAGCTGTGGAGTAAATGCATTTAATTTTCTCACTTCACTGCCAAAAGAAGTTGTTTAATGCCGGTTAATATTTGACATTCTTATCCACAGCTTATAAAGCAAATGGCATTGTCAAATATGTTAATATTAGCAGAAATCTCATTAGTCTCAAAGAGTAAGATTAAACACGTAGTGAGGATTTGAACTCCTAAGAAACTAGTCACTGCTGCTCTTTTAGATATTCTGTCTCCCTTCCTTGTGTGGAAGAACACGTCCACAGGGTTTCTTCTGTCTGTCCCACACACGTCTGCAGGGATACATATGATACAAAGACACTGATCTCAAAGGACCCCACAGTACTGAGACCAGCATGGTGCACACACCTGAGGTGAGATAAAAGTGCAGAGAGGATGCTATGGAGATCAGGCTTCCATTTCTCAGCCTCAAGAAGCAGCCAGGGAAGTGAAGGGAGTCGAGGGAAAGCTGAGAGGGACGATAGAGGCAACCATTTGAGCAGTTCTATGGAGGAGGAAGAACACACCCGCACACACTGAGGAGCAGAGAGCACAGTAGTGCTCCTCGTTTATGTAGTTTTATTCCCCGGGATTTTAGTTACTAGATACTAAAGTAGTAGGTGGAAATTTCCATGTAAGTTTGAGCTGTGTGAGAAGTCCCAAAACAGGTCATCACTATGTCTGATTATTTACTTCACTTCATTTTATCAATATGAAATGCCTCTCACACACTGGGGTGAGTCCAGTGTGAGGAGATATTGAGTAGGGGGATGGAATTCAAGTCATTTTTATCACCTTATATGATTATAATTTTATTGTTGTAATTGTTCTTTTTATTCTGTTTCAGCAAAATATTTTGAGAGGGCTGGTGAGACGGCTGTGGCTAAAGTGTTTATTGTTTTTATGAAGGACAGGGTTCGAGCACTCAGACACTGACAAAAACACCCAGTAATCTCACAGCTTGCATGTGACTCTAGCCTCGGGAGATGGAGACCAGGAGATACCCAGAGCAAACTGGCTACTGAGATGAGCTACATCAACTAGCTCTGGATTTGACTGACAGGTCCTGCCTCAATGAACACAAAAGAAGAGAGATGACCCTGAACATTAACCCCAGGCCACCACGTGCGCACCCACATATGTGGACACACCCCACGTATGTCCTACACACGCAAACCTATGCACATAAATGTACAAGACAGAAAAGGGAAAAAGCAATATTTTGGGAGAGATAAAATTCACATAATTTTTTTATCATGATACATTGCTGTAACTGTTCTATTTTGAAGGTGATTATCGTTAGTCTCTTGCTGAGTCTAAGTGAGAAATTAACCTTATCATAGGTATGTGCATGTAGAAAGACGTATTGTAGGTACCATGCTCAGTATCATTTATGGTTTCAGGCATCCACTAAGAGTCTTAGAGTGTGTTCCCATGGATACAGGGGCAACGTTTCAGTGTAATGTTGGAGTGGATGTAATTTTAAGCAGAAAAAAACAGGATAAGACTTTTGGCCAGTGCCAGGCCTAACAGTATGGACAGAAAACCTCGAATTGGAAATGGGGAAGAGATGTGTATTGTTACATTACAGGGGGATGGAAGGAGGGCGTGGGAACTGGGAGTCCTGCTGAGGGAAGGAGAGAGGGAACTGCTTCCTGAAACGTGGCCCAGGGTTCAATGTGAACTCCGTCTTCTAGGAGCTTGGTAGACATGCAGACTTGCAGGGCTAGCGAGGCAGCTCATTTGCCAAGGTGCCTGCTGTGCCAATGTGAGGAGAACCAGTTTTATGCAGGGAAAAGCCCCTGATCGGCTATGTAATCCTAAACTCACGTGTATATGAGCAACACTAAATAAATTCAGTAGGAGGCATGTGTGTGTGTGTGTGTGTGTGTGTGTGTGTGTGTGTGTGTGTGTGTATGTGTGTGTGTGTGTGTGTGAGAGAGAGACAATAATAATTAAAGACTAGTTCATAGTTTTGAGAGGGAGTAGGGGGACATAGGAATTGGAAGAGGAAGAGAAAGGTAGAAATAACAAAAATAGAGTAGATTCCATACTTGTGTATGAAATTCTCAAAAAATAAACTAAAATTTAAAGAGGAAGAAGAAAAAGAGGAGGAGGGGGTGGAGGAGGGGGAGAAAGAGGAGGGAGGAAGGGGAGGGGGGAGGAAGGGGAGGGGGAGGAGGGGAGAGGAGAGGGAGGAGGGGGAGGAGAGGGAGGAGAAGGAGGAGGGGGAGGAGCTCCTACACTCTTACCTTTGTTGACCTGTCCCTGTAGGCACATGGGTTGGCCAGCAGATGGCACCTCTGTGCGAATGGGAAAAACAAGACTGTAGCTCATGTCAAACAACATTTTCCATTCCCCAAGAGCTTTCAGGGGGCGCCCATTTGTACAGGGCTAGCCTTCAGGGTTGTATAGGATAGGATAGGTCTGTGGTTGAGTTTTTGCCTATCAGACCCTTTAATTTTTCTGCATCTTCACGCCCTTCTCGTCTTTTGATCCTGACAAGCTACAACTCACCCTCCAGATTCAGCCTCAAGTCCTGTCCTCGACGATACTGTTTTTCTTTCCAAGCCCTACTGGATAGTCTGTTCTCTGAACGTCTATGACACCACAGGGCACTGCTCCTCCAATGACTTACTTCACACCGGTACCAGCCTACAGAGCTCAGGAAGGCGGTGGTGGAGGCAGTGGGTGAATTGGACAGTTGGGCTCAACCAATCTTCCCTAGTTGTCTCTTCCTCAGGTTCCCTGATCTCCAGAGAGGTGACTGCCATTCACATCATTCTGTAAAAAAGAAATATATGGTCACACGGGGTTACTGGCTTACTAAAGGGCTTTCGCTGGTGTCTCTGCAGACCTTCTCTGCAATAGATTTTCCTTCATAGGCATCCCAAGACTCTGGATGAAACCTCTCCCAACAGAGAAGCAAGAGTTCCAGCACAATTAATAACTTGCGAGCTCCAACCCTGCAATTTCCTAGGCATCTCACCAGAAACCCCCTTACTCTAGAAGACCACATCCTGACACCCTTGCATAACTCCAGTGGCTCTTGGTTTTATTTTATCAGATTTTAACCCTGTGTAAGGTACCTTGGGAGCCACCCTATAATCTCAATCATCGAAAAAGGAAATCAAGAAAACAGAGGGGAGGGTTCCTTATATATCTATTGAACAATGACTACATACAAGGTTTGAAAGTCTTATATTTAGTCATATAGGGATTCCTATATATAGTCGCAATGGGTTAATGAAATACAGCTTTTTTACGAAGCCCCTACCCACGATTGAGTATGTCCCCCCCCCCTTTGAATATCTCTCCCTTAACTCCTGTGGTAAAAATCTGTGTTAAAATCCCCCGATAAACTGTGACCCTTCTTTAAGAAGTTTGCACCCATCCTTTCTAGTGGGGGTCTTATTCCTTCCCCAAGTGTCTTTCTTTTCATTTTAAAATAAACCTCAACATTGCTTCAGACTGACCTTATCCTGAAATTTTTTTATGCACTGAAGCTCGGACCCAGTTTAGCCAGGTGGAGGTCCCCAAAAGATTAAGGAAATACCTCAGGCCACTGAGAGTGACAGCATGGACCTGTGCCTTCATCTGTGCCACCATGGACGCCAGCCCATCTTGCTGTCTTCATCCTTCATCCAAGCCATGCCCTTCCACATTTCACCTTCTTAAGCACTAGACTAAGCCAAGGGCCAGTCCAAGCACTATTGAACCGGTGAGCACACATGCAACTTATAGGTCTAGAGACCATCAAAGCATCTGCTCAGAATGTGTGTTGCCTTTTGCTGAGTCAGCATTCATTGTGTGGTTGTGGTCCATCGTCGCTGTTTTCCAGACAGCCTAGGACACCACTGCAGACACAATAAAGGGGCAGAGGTGACTCTGTGTTTTGAAGATTGTTTGTGTAAGCACAGCTACACCCACTTAAGCACTGGTTTTTAAGTATGCAATGAGCACCCCTTTATCCTGAGAGGATCAAGGCAGTTTGTCTCACTTTGAAGTACTTCAGTGAGGAGCTCATTTTCAGTGTTATCTGAGACCCCCAGGAACAAATACATTTTACCTTGCATTAGTTACCTGTCCTGTTGCTGGGACAAAATATCTAACAAGTAACAGAAGGAAGGTAGGGTGTATCTGACTCACAGTTTGGGTGTACAGTCCACCACGGCAAGGAAGTCTTGGTAGCAGAAATACAAAGCAGCTGATCACATTGTATTCAGAGTCAGGAAGTAAAGGGCTGAACACTGGTGCTCACCTCCTTCTCCTTATTTACTCCAGGACCCCAGCCCACAGGATGGTGCCACCTGCATTCATGGTAGCTCTTCCCCCCTCAGTTAACCCAGTCTATAATTCCTCCCACACACAGACATGCACAGTGGCTTGTCGCTTAGGTCAAGTTGACAGTCAGCATTGACCACCACAATCTCATACACACACACACACACACACACACACACACACATATATATATACATATACATATACATATATATATATATATATATTCCAAACTAAACCTTCCTAAAGCAGTATCTCTATCATCAACATGCAACATACTAGTATTTCCTAATAGTTTCATACCACTTTCACAAGCCTGGTTGTGAGCCAATAAATAGATTTCACAACCCTCAAGTGAGGTATGACTCTCGATTTGGAAAGTTCTAATTGAAACCACCCAGAGGCCGGATTCTGAGAAAGTACTGGAATGTGTGGTGACCTGAGCTTCTGTCCTGGAACAGGCCTAGGAGGCAAGTGGGTAGGGGCTGGATTCTAAGGAACTGGCTGGGCCTGCAATCAGGGTTTTGCTTTCCCATGATCCTGAAGAACAAGATGGGGAAACACTAACATAGTGCCATCTTCCATACTGAACAGCGTCTGGCACTCAGAATTTTCCTGCTGCTCTCTTGGAGCTATCACATGATAACTAAGAGTGCCTGATCCCTCCATTCTACACACCTGGGCCAGCCTGTCACCATCCCAGTCTTGTCACCAAAGACCTTGAGTGGAGGGCTGTGTTTTGCTCATTTAATTTTTGTCCTTGGTATTTTAGGGCACCTGGCCTTCAGGTGATCAAGAAAACTTGGCTGAATGACCGGAGGGATGAGCAGGTGCTGTAGCTTGGTTCTGCTAAGGGAGGAGTACCAATAAATATCCTATTTATTGATTGTTGGTCCTAGGGCCTGAGCTACGGGTGTTCTGTTCAGGAAGTTGTCACCTGTGCCAATGAATTCAAGGCTTTACCTCAATTTCTCTTCTATTAGATTTAGTGTGTCTGAATTTATGTTAAGGTGTTTTTGATCCACTTGGACTTAAATATTGTGCAGGGTGATAAATATGGGTCTATGTCCATTCTTTTACATGTTGATATCCAGTTAGACCAGCACCATTTGTTGAAGATGCTTTCCTTTTTCCATTGTACAGTTTTGGCTTCTTTCTCAAAAATTAAGTGACCATGGGTTTATTTCTGGGTCTTTGATTTGACTCCATGATCAATTGGTCTGCTTCTATACCAGTACCATGCTGTTTTTATTACTATTGCTCTGTAGTACAGCTTGAAATCTGGGATACCTCCAGATGTTTTTTTTTTTTTTTTTTTTTGTACACGATTGATTTAGCTATTCTGGGTTTTTTGTTTTTCCAAATGAAGTTGAGAATTGTTCTTTCAAGGTCTGTAAAGAATTGTGTTGGTATTTTGATGGGAATTGCATTAAATCTTATATTGCTTTTGGTAGGATGGTCATTTTTATTATGTTGACCCTACCTATCCATCAGCATGGGAGATCTTTCCATTTTCTGAAGTCCTCTTCAATTTCTTTCTTCAAGGGCTCGAAGTTCTTGTTGTACAGGTCCTTTACTTGCTTGGTTAGGGTTACCCCCAGGTATTTTATATTGTCTGTGGCTATTGTGAAGGGTGGTGTTTCCCTAATTTCTTTCTCAACCCTTTTATCTTTTGTATAAAGAAGGGCTACCAATTTTTTTAAAATTAATTTTGTATCCAGCCACCTTGCTGAAGGTGTTTATCAGTTGTAGGAGTTCTCTAGTGAAATTTTTGGGGTCGCTTATATATACTATCATATTATCTGCAAATAGGGATACTTTGACTTCTTCCTTTCCAATTTGTATCCCATTTATCTCCTTTAGTTTTCTTATTTCTCTAGCTAGAAATTCAAGTACTATGTTGAAGAGGTATGGGAAGAGTGGGCATCTTTGCCTTGTCCCTGATTTTAGTGGTAATCGTTTAAGTTTCTCTCCACTTAACTTGATATTGGCTACTGGCTTGCTGTATATCGCCTTTTTTATTTCTAGGTATGGTCCTTGTATGCCTGCTCTCTCCAGGACTTTTAGCATGAAGGGGTGTTTGATTTTGTCAAATGCTTTTTCAGCATCTAGCAAGATGATCATGTGTTTTTTTTTTTCTTTCAGCTTGTTTATATGGTGAATTATGTTGATGGATTTTCATATGTTGAACCATCCCTGCATTCCTGGGATGAAGCTTACTTGATCATGGTGTATGATACTTTTGATGTGTTCTTGGATTCGATTTGCAAGTGTTTTATTGAGTATTTTCATGTCTATGTTCATGAGGGAAATTGGTCTGAAATTCTCTTTCTTTGTTGGACCTATGTGGTTTAGGTATCAGGGTAATACCTGGCCTCGTAGAATGAATTTGGCAATGTTCCTTCTGTTTCTATTTTGTGGAAGAGTTTAAAACCATTGGTATTAGCTCTTCTTTGAAGGTCTGGTAGAATTCTGTGCTGAAACCATCCAGACCTGGGCTTTTTTTGGTTGTGAGATTTTTAATGACTAAATCTATTTCCTTAGGGGTTATAGGACTATTTAATTTGTTAACCTGATCCTGATTTTACTTTAGTAGGTGGAATATATCAAGAAAATTGTCCATTTTGCTTTGGTTTGCAAATTTTGTGGAGTACAGGTTTTTGAAGTAATATCTAAAGATTCTGTGGATTTCCTCTATGTCTGTTGTTATTTCTCCCTTTTTGTTTTTGATTTTGTTGATTTGGGTGTTTTCCCTCTGCCTTTTAGTTTGGCTAAGAGTTTGTCTATTTTGTTGATTTTCTCAAAGAACCAACTCTTGGTTTCATTGAGTCTTTGTATTGCTCTTTTTGTTTCTAAGTTGTTGATTTCAGCCCTGAGTTTGATGATTTCCTGTCTTCTGCTCCTCTTGGGAGTGTTTGCATCTTTTTTTTTTCTAGCACTTCTAGTTCTGTTGTTAAACTGCTAATATGAACTGTCAAAAATGTTCTTTTTGAAGGCACTTAGTGCTATGAACTTTCCTCATAGCACAGCTTTCATTGTGTCCCATAGGTTTGAATATGTTGCGCCTTCATTTTCACTGGATTTTAGGAAGTCTTTGATTTCCTTCTTTATTTGTTCCCTGACATTGAGTAGAGAGTTGTTCAGTTTCCATGAATGTGTAGTCTTTTTGTTATTTCTGTTGTTGCTGAAGTCCAGCTTTAATCCATGGTGGTCTGGTAAGATTCAAGGGGTTATTTCAATTTTCTTGGATCTGTTGAGGCTTACTTTGTGTCCGACTATATGGTCAATCTTGGAGAAAGTCTGTGACGTGCTGAAAAGAAGGTGTATTCTTTTGTGTTTTTATGAAGCATTCTATAGATAACTGTTATTTCCATTTGGTTCATGACCTGTGTTAGTCTCATTATTTCTTTGTTTGGTTTCTGTCTCGATGACCTGTCCATTGGTGTGATTGGGCTGTTGAAGTCTTCGGCTATTAATGTGTGGGGATTGATGTGTGGTTTAAGCTTTAGAAGAGTTTCTTTTACAAATGTGGATGCCCTTGTATTTGAGGCATAGATAGTCAGTATTGAGATGTCATGTTGATGAATTTTTCCTTTGAAGAGTATGTAGTGTCTTTCCTTATCTTTTTAAATTAATTTTGGTTGAAAGTCTATTTTATTGGATATTAGGATGGCTATTTCAGTTTGCTTCCTGGTACCATTTGCTTGGAAAACCTTTTCCCAGCCCTTTACTCTGAAGTAGATTCTATCTTTGTTAGTGAGGTGCATTTCTTGTATGCAGCAAAATGATGGGTCTTGTTTATGGATCCACTCTTGTAAGCATGTGTCTTTTTATCAGGGAGTTGAGTCCATTGATGTTGGAGATACTAATGACCATCGGTTGCTATTTCCTGTTATTTTGATGTAGGTGGTGTTTGTGTGTTTGTGTTTTTCTTTTGGTTAAGCTATAGTGGAGTTTTCTGTTTCCTTTGTTTTCTTGTTTGTAGTTATCTTCTCTGGGTTGGAATTTTCCTTCTAGGATCTTCTGTAGTGCTGGATTTGTGGATAGATATTGTTTAAATCTGGTTTTGTCATGGAATATCTTGTTTTCTCCATTTATGATGATAGAAAGTTTTGCTGGGTGTAGTAGCCTGGGCTGGCATCTGTGGTCTCTTAGGGCTTGTAGGATGTCTGCCCAGGTCATTCTGGCTTTTAAAGTTTCTGAGGAGAAGTCAGATGTAATTCTGATGGGTCTGCCATTATATGTTACTTGACCTTTTTCTCTTACAGCTTTTAATATTCTTTCTCTATTCTGTATATTTGGAGTTTCAATTATTATGTGGCAAGAGGAATTCCTTTTCCGGTCTAATCTATTTGGTGTTCTGTCTGCCTCTTGGAATTTTACGGCATCTCCTTTAGGTTTGGGAAATTTTCTTCTATGATTTTGCTGAAAATGTTTCCTGGTCCTTGGAGTTGGGAGTCTTCTCTTTCATCTATGCCTGTAATTCTTAGAATTCATCTTTTCATTGAGTCCTTGATTTCTTAGATGTTGTGGGTGAGGAATTTTTTAGATTTCTCATTTTCTTTGGTTGTTGTACTGATTTCTTTAATTAAATCTTCCACACCTGAGATTCAGTCTTCCATCTCTTGTTTCCTATTTGTGATACTTGTGTCTGTAGTTCCTGTTCTCTTTCCTTGGTTTTCCACCTCCAGATTGTCTCTTCTTGTGTTTTCTTTATTGCTTCCTTTTCCAATTTCAGGTCTTGAACTGTTTTATACATTTCCTGTTCCAATTTGATTGTCTTTGCCTGCAAATCGTTCACAGCCTTGTCTCTATCCCATTCTTGTTTGACTGAGTTAGATTGGAGGTCTTTAATGAATGCTCTATTGCTTTTGTCTATAGAATTGTGATTTATTTAAATTCTTTCAGGGATTTGTTTTCTTCTTTTAAGGGCTTTATTATTTTCATAAGTATAGATTTGTCATCATTTTTATGTGTTTCAGCTGTGGTGGGATGGTCAGGCCTTGCTGTATTAGCATAAATGAATTTTGTTAGCTTCATATTTTCCTGACTTTTGTCAGTTCTGTTCTTTTGCTGGCCTTTAGCCATCTGGTTGTCCTTAACTGTTTATTCCTGGTGGCTTCTGGACTTGTTGCCAAGGAAGGAGCTTTGGTGTAGAGGCCATATAATCTTGGTGACCAGTAGTTCTCCACAGGCTAAATGGGACCTTATGTTGGGGGATGGTTCTCAGTTAGCCTCCCACAGCTCACTCCTTCCTGCTGTATCCCATCTGGGTCCTCAGGTCAGGGGTTGGGGTGGGATGTGTCATTACTGTCTGTAGGTTCCTGAGATCCATCTGGTCTTCTTAACAATATTGGTGTGGATCGGTAGGCCAGACTGTAGGCTACAGCTGCAGATCCCCTGCAGCTTAGGTGGCAGGACCATGTTCTTGTATCTCCCAAGCTGCTCTCCTGGGACAACATTCCCCTTATAGCCAGAAGCACTGTGATCTGGTACAGCCCACATCACCCATGCAGTGAGCAATAGTCCAGGGTTGTTTCACCGCTCCAGAGTCAGAGCTTTCTGTGTTATAGCCTGGGTGTTCAGGTGAAGGGCAAGGCAGTTGCCAGCAGGGAGTTCTGATATGAATCCACAAATTGTCCACGGTGCTTGGATTTAGGGAAGCTCAGTTGCCTTTTCTTGGCCAGAATCACTGTGCTCCAATCCAACCTACCTGAGCTGGCAAGGCTTCTGGCAGTTTCCTTACAGCTAGGGCATCAGGACTGTGGTCAGGACTGTGGTCATGGTCCTTTCAGACTGCTCTCAGAAGAATCCCAATTTCAACCTGTGCCTCTCAGTCAGAAGCTCTGTGATCTGGTGCAACCCACTAGCTCAGGCTGCATGCAATGGTCCAGAACTGCTTTACTGCTCTGGGCTGAGATCTCGATACTGTACCCTGAGTGCCCAGTTGAGTGCCCAGACAAGGAGCCAGGCTATGGGGCTGGCAGGGAGTTCCAATATGTATTCAATAACCCATCCACAGTGTGCTTGGGCTCAGGGAAGCTCAGCTGCCAGTAAGCTCGATCCCCTTCACAGGTCAACCAGATGCCATCATGTTGCAAATCCCTGGGAGAATCGCCCTCAGTCTTACCATCATGGCTCTGCTGGACTGGTCCTCTTTTGGGTGTCAGAATACCTGCTTGGAAGCTGCGGACTCAGGAAACTGAGGAGGGTCTCTGGAGGTTGAAGCTACCAACTGTGGCCCTGAATTGACCAGATCCACTGTGCGGCTCTTCCACTGCGGCGGGTAGTGCTCTGTCTCCTGTGTCTGGAGTCTCTGTTCTTCCAGTGTCTGTATGTCCAGTATAGGGTTCTTTATTGCGCCTGCTTTGCCGGACAAGCCCAGATGGGCTTGTGCCTCTTAAACTGCCATTCAGCAGGAGTATATCTCGTCTAGTCGGTCTTCCTGATGATCAGAATGTGTCCGTGCTTATCACCGCCATCTTGACCACCAAAAATATTTTTATTAAATGAAATTTTCAGGTAAATGGGTAAAGCAAGAAAAAGTCATCCTGCATGAGGTATCTCAGATCCATAAAGCCAAATATGATATGTAATCACTTATATGTGGATGTTAGCTGTTAAGTTTTTTATAAACAAGTTACAATCTATATAACTACAGAGATTAGGTACAGAGTAAGGGAATTAATAAGAGGGATGGATCTTCCATGGAAGAGGAGATAAAGTGTGTAGTGATGGATGGGTGGGGTATGTGTGGCAGGAATAGGAGGATCAAATAGGAATAGGGAGGGAGGAGGGACACAAAGGAGAGAATATAAGAAGATAAAGCTAAAATTAAGGATCATTTGAGGGGTCATATGGCAAACTAATTCAATAGCTTTCTAAACTATATGCATGTATGAAAGGAATTTAGATGAAATTATAAAATGGGGTAGATAGAGGCTCATCTGGACATATCTCATCACTAAATGAAATTCCAGTACTAGGAGTGAGTTGCAAGAATTGTTGGTGGAAATGGCCCCATGGGAACCCTGAACAGCCCAAGTATTGTTTGGTTTCTACAAACCTATAGTAAGGACCTACTGCTGAAGGCAACACCCACACACCTCACTGAACATGGAGAAGTCAGGCGGGTGCCTAATTAGAGCTTTTATTTCTATGGACTATTATTCATGGTACTTGAAGGTACTCTGCATGCTACCAAAGGAGAAAGGTAAGCACCAACCCAGCTACAAAACCTTAAGTCTACAATGACAACCTGCCTGCAACTTGTGCTACTAGTGGCACAAAGCTTGTGGGAGTAAACAACCAATATCTGATTAGATTTAAGGGCTACTCCATGAGAAGGAACTCATCCCCAAAGCTACTCAGGTGGCCAAGAACTGTGGACCAGATTAGCCATGCTTCTAGGGGAAAATCAAATGCTATTATTCTGTGAAAGGAATGTAGCCATAATATGACTGCAAATGACATTCTGCTGTACTCATAGATCAGTTTCTTGGTTGGTTATTATCAGAGAAGCTTCTTCCTGCAGTAGATGAAAAATATAAAGGGACGCACAGATGGACAATATTCAGAGAGAGACCTTGGAACATTCAGTCCTAAATAGGATGCCTCCACCAAATCCCTCCTCTCAAGGTTCAGGGAACCATGTGGAAGAGGAAGTGGAAAGATTGTAAGAGTCAGAGTAGACCGAGGACACCAAGGAAACAAGCCCCTGTAATCACAGCAGGACCGGCACACATGAACTCACAGAGACTGTGGCAACACACACAGGCCTGCACAATTCTGCACCAGATGGGGTCCTAGTACTGAGAAAAGTATATACAAGCCCTCATCCCTAACCCAGAAGATATATCCAATTGATAACCACTTGCAAATGAAAAATCATTTCTCTAATTGAGTCTCACTGGGGATACAAATCACTCTTAAGACAAGGCCTCATGCCCAGAAGTAGATGACCAACAAAAAAATGAACTCACTGGAATCTTTGGAGGTTCTTTGTCTCATAAGGTTTTGAAGGAATTTTTTTTTTAACTTACAAGTCCTTTGTGCATATATTACAACTTCCAGTTTTGTGTTTTTAGGGGATTCCTGTGAGTATGAACGTGTGTGTCTCTGCAACTAGATGTGTATCTTATGCATTTCCTTTGACCCTTTCTCTTCTGTTTGTTTGTTTTGTCCTATCCTGGTTTGTTTATTTTTGTTTTATCTTATTTTGTTCTTCTTATTTAGATGCCTCCTTGTTTTTTAATAAGAGACAGAAAAGGTGTGGTTCGCAATGGGAGGAAAGGTGTGTGTGTATGAATCTCCGAGGAATTGGGGGAGGGAAAAGTGTAATCAGAATAGATTATATGAAAAAAGTGTTTTCAATAAAGGAAAACAAATTAATAAAAAAAGACTGAAGAAAAAGTGACAAAACATGGTATTTTAGAGTTATCATAGGGCATATAAATATTTATCTTATTCTTTTTAGGTTTTATGTTTGAAAAGACAATTTAAATAAAAACCCAGGAAATTAAAAATTATTAATTCTTTGAGAATTTCATACAATGTATTTTGATCATATTCACCCCAACTCTTCCCATTGACCCTTCAGATCTCTTCTGCATCCCCAACATCATGTGTGCTTTAAAATTTTAATAACCCACTGACCCACAATTTATGATGCCCATATATTCTGGATGTGGGGCCATCCACTGAAGTATGAATAACATACTAGGAGAAAACCAGATCCCCCAGATGCTGTAAATTGTCCACAGCAACTCAGTTAGGGCTAACTCATGAGTCCCTCTCCCTTCCTTGCTAGACATTGACTGGCTTGATCCTGTGCAAACAACCTCAGCTGCTGTGAGGTCATGAATTCAGCAGCCCTATCATGTCCACAAGATACTTTTTCACTCTAGTCCTCCCTGACCTTTGGCTTTTACAGTATTTCCCCCCCCATCTCCCATGATGGCCTGAGCCTTAAGGAGAGGTGTGATATCTATGTCCAGTTTGTGACTGGGCACCCCATAGTCACTTGTCCTCTGTGTTCGGACCATTTATAAGTTTCTGCTTAACCACCATCCACTGTACAAAGAACTTCTCTAATGAGGTCTGAGCATTACACTGACCCCAGTTCAAGTCTGGTTCGCCCCTCATTCCTAAGCAAAAGTTGGAGCTGCTGGAAGATGTGAAGCTTCTGAAAGTTGTGTGGGGAGGGGCGGCGGCATAGGTCGATGCTGGGTATCTCTTCCTAGATTCCAGGGATTAAATTTAGGTTGCCAGGTTGCTTGTGTGGCAGAGTCTTTCTGGCTGAGCCATCTCACTGATTCCATTTTTAAAATTTCATTAGCATATACTAATTTACATGGTTATGTTCTTCATTACAACATATTCATACATGCATATAATGTATTTTGACCATTTCACCCCCAACCTTCTCTCGTACCCTTCTCGTTCCTGATGATCTCCTTATTCACCGCAGCTAGTTCCTTGACTACTCTCATATGTTTCTTGGATATGACAACAGGGCTGAACCAATGAGCTTGATTAAGGTTACTTTAAGGTTATTGTAGCAGCACGGCAACTTATCAGGGATTACACCACTGGAAAGACTGCACCACCCTCCCTGCTAACGACTTGCCTGTCTATCTGTGAGGGGGGTTGGAGGCATTGAGCTCCTACCCTGTACCACGATGGAATGTTGATGGGCCCAGTCTTGTGCAGGTCTTCCTCAGGTAATCACAGCTGCTGAGAGTTCAGGAGTGCAATGCCAGACCATGCCTGGGAAACAAAGTTCCACAACACTGCATCCCTTTGTCTGGCCTTAAATTCTTGCCAACCCCACCCTCTAAGATGTTCCTGGACTTTAGAAAGAGTAATATAATATAAATGTTCCATTTATGGCTGAGCATTCAACAATCACTTGTTCTCAGCACTTACAGCAGGACTTATCTCCTCTAAATGCTGCAGGGTAGACTCCTGCCTACAGTCCTCTGATGTCCACCCAGGATTTGGAGCAGGTAGCTGGATGACTCTGATTTCTACCCTGTAGTCACTCTATTTTTTCCTCTTCTGTGTAATATCTCTTTTTAAAGACTGATGGGATTGCTGTTGCTACCTTCTTTGTTTTTCTAATGACCCATTATCACAGATTGGGTAAATAATAAAGAAAAGGATTTTGGCTCTTGATACTTGTCCACAGTCAAGAGACTCCATCTGTTGATGATCTTCTGAATGTATATAGTTCCAAGGTACTTAAAGATATCGCATGGCAATAAAGGGGGACAATAAACAGATACCTAGCCAAATTGTCTTATGTGTATACTTGTATATCTGAGTGGGTGTATATGCACATGTGTGGGATATAGAGGTCAATGTCAACTTCTTCAATGACTCCTCACCCTATCTATCTATCTATCTATCTATCTATCTATCTATCTATCTATCTATCTTTGAGGCAGATTGAGAACTGAGCTCAGAGCTCACTGATTTGGTAAGATTGGCTGGCCATAAAGCCCTAAGAAACCTCTTGTCTCCATGTCTCCGGTGCTGAGAGTAGAGATGCATGTTGTTGTACCTAACTTTTTACATGGGTGCTAGGAACCCAAATTCAAGTCTTCATGCTTGATTATCAAGCAATTTATTGACAGAGTCATCTCTGCATCTCCCATCAAACTGGCTTTTATAACATCTACTCTCTACTCACTGCTAAATTTCAACCCAAGTTTCAGAGGAATAAGCCGTGTAAAGCTACAGAAGAATCCACTTGAGTTATCCAGGATCACCACTTCATAGCATCCTTCATCATTCTTCAGGTGGGACTGGAGAGATGACTCAGTTAAGAGCACTTGCTGCTCTTGCATAAGACCAGAGTTCAGTTCTCAACACCTGTGATGGGAAGCTAACAACTGTCTTCTGGCCTTCATGGTCACTGCACTCACATGCACATATACACAAACATACGCTATACACAAATAAAATTAACAAAGTCTTTTAATTTAAAGGCTGTAATTATAACCTTCACAGGTTTTGGGAGCAGGAACAGGACTCTTTGGGCCTCACATTCTGTTAACTATCCAACAAGTGAGCAGTTGAAGGAAGGGTTACAGTTCAGAGAAAGACTGACCATTTCACTGTAAATGAAAGCCAGGGGATAAAAGGACTTGCCCACAGTAACTGAATTGTGGGAAGCAAGACTAAGACCACATCCCATATTTGTGTCATTGTCACAGATGCAGCTTCTCCGAGGTAGCCTGTGACTCTGATATATTTCCCTACAATGTATCATCAGTATATCCCAAACCTGCAGCTTTCACTCTAGAACTCAGACATGTTGTGAGTTGTTTGGTGACTTCTGAAGTTGAATGAATACACAAAAGTTCGTACCACCTTCCACTGAGAAAAGTCCTTCCTTGATGTCCTGAGGATTCTCAAAGCCTTCTAATGCCATTGTAAGGTGACTGAAAGTACTGTTTCTAAAGCTCATTTGTTATTCATGTCTTATTTTTCATTCAAATTCTGCATCTGCCAAGTATTTCATACATTTATTTTCTTGTTTGTAATCAAGAAGTTCAATAAATTCAAAGAAGGCTGCAGTCCTGTTATGCCTTAATCCTTTCAGTTCTGCATAGGGAGGGATCAAAAGTTTAATCTCATCCCTTTAGACTGAAAAGAAAAAAAAAAGAGGAAGGGACTTAGGATGCAGGTCAGTTGCTAGAGTTCTTGCCTCACATTCAAAAAGTTCTAGGTTAGATCTTCAGCACCAGATAGGGCATAGGATAGTACATAGCTAAAATCTCACTGCTCAGGAAGGATAATTAGGAAGATCAGCAATTCAAGGTCATTTAACATTACATACCAAATTTGAGAACAGTTTGGACTATATAAGACCCTGTCTCAAAAAGAAAGAAAAATCAGGAAAGAGAGCAAAACCTAATTTAAGAACAAACAAGAGTGAAGACTCAAGGGTCAGTGTCTCATGGCACATCCAGTTCAACATGTCCCTGGAGTCTATGTAGTCCCATGCCCTTCCACCGTTTTATTGTCTTTGTACACATATCAATACCCTAATGTACACTTAGAAAGTCTACAGGGCTTAGCCTCTATCTATCTATCTACCTATCTCTAAATAGACGGATTATAGATTAATAGAATCCCAGGCATGTAGGCGGTTAGATAAATTAGATTTAGAAAATATATAGGAGTTTCTGATACTGTCTCTTAATTCGGGGCCTGAAGAGCATTATCAGCATGAAGTCAGCAAAAACAGGAAAGACTTAATAGACTGAAAAACAAGGTTGAAGTCAGAAAACAGGAAAGACTTAATGGACTTGAAGAAACAAAGTATCTGGCCTGACATTGTTTGTTTTCAGCTGCTAAGTGGGCGGAGCCCAAATTAAGCTGAAACAGAGTTCCTCCTATTTAAGGACAGTGCATGGAGCCCAGAAAGAAAAGAGGCCCCTGATGCTAGAGAGCTCCAAGAGTCCTGCTGAAAAAAGGGCTGGCCATTGATGGCCAGCTCTCTTCCTGAAGCAGAAAGAAGCCGGTGAGCAAAGAAAGCCTGAGCAAGACACCAAAAGGCCAAGGACTGGACCCTGTGGCTCAGCTTTTGCCTGGAGGGGTTTGATCTGTCCGAACAGTGGCCTAAAAGAAATTGTGCCTGGCTTTAAGGACTGAGGCAGAGCAGCTGAGTTCCTGATTCAAAAGAAGTAAGTTGGCCTGCGGACGGCTGGGGTCTCCCACAGAGAAGAAAGCATGAAGCCTTATTTAAGGTGAGACTGCAATAACCAACTTACCCTGACGAACCTGCATCTGAGAGATCCAGAAAAAGGACTGCTAAGTGCGTTAAAGAATCTACAACAAAGACTGTGTTCCTGACGACTGAGGACCTGCCCCAGAGACTGTATCATTCTAAAAGGTTATGAAAGTAGTTGTTATAATTATCAATAGGTTTAGTGGATAGGTTAAAGGGGTTGTAGGAATTTATAGGATTAATAGTTAAGAAATTGTTGGTGTTTGTTATAAGTGAATTTAGTAATAAATAAATAAGAGATAAATAATAATTTAAAAGTTCGGTTCCACAGGCAAATGCATAGAAATGGAGCAAAACACAAGCAAATAGGGGAGTATTCATGCATTCACTTCTCTCTGATCTTGATTGTGGATGTGATGTCACTGGCTGCCTTGATTTTTCTACGGTAATGGCCTATGTGGACTGGAACCTGAAATTAAGCTGAAAAAAACTTCTTTCTTCCTGGGTGGCTTTTTGTCAGGATATTTCATTACAGCAGCAGAAATAAAGCTAGAACAATGAGAAAATAAAATTCAAGAGTGGAAAGTAGATCTTGATGGGGCCCTTTAGTGAGGGATGGGAAGAGGACTAGAGCCACCAGAAGCTTACCTGAGTGGAAGAAACAGCAGAAGGGCTTATGTAGCTGTGTGGGTAGCAAAATGAAATGGGACCTCACTGTGTGGGTAGCAAAATGAAATGGGACCTCATGATCTCTCCTCTGTCCATTTTGGCAGGTCTTGCTCAATTGTCCTTGTTCAGTTTATGTTGAGGCAGTAATGCTGGTGACATTTTGTGGGAGTGACTTGTGACATTTTGTGGGAGTGACTTGTGACATTCATGGGAGACAAAATTGCACAGCAAACTCCCTGATCCTCTTGTCTCTTAGAAACCTTCTACACTCCTCTTCTGTTCCCTGAGCCTTTGGTGCATGAATATTTTGTATATGTATCCATCGGAACTGGGTTCATAAAGAATTACAGGCAACTAAGGAATGCTGAGAACTAGGCTTCCCCAGGGAGGAGCACACCAACTGGTTAAAAATACCACATGGTTAGTCCTGAAAACATACATACGAGTAACATCATACAGACTGAGGAGGTTGTATTTAGGAATATATGCATGTAACAACAATTAATAATAAAAAGAGGCCATTAACCTGAAAGAGAGGTATATGAAAAGGTTTGGAGGGAGAAAAGGGAAGGAGATAATATGTAATTATACTACAATCTCAAAAAAATAAAAATAAAAGAAATAGAGACTCAAGTGATAAAATTTTTAAAAAATATGTTCAATACAATAATAAAAAATATCAAGGCAGTGAGCTTTACCATATCAATTTTTAAATGACAATGGAACACTTAGAAGATGAATGTCTTACAAACGCCACAGAATTTCTGTCTGTCTGTCTGTAATTGGAGGGAGGAAGAAGTAGACGGGAATGAACTTGTGGCTGAATTTGGATCATGGAACAAGGTCTAGGCCCCTTCTTCCATTACGTGATGCCGCTGTCCAATGAATGAACCCAGGGGACACTGGCCCACCTATTCAGCATCCTTTTGTGGACAAGTGGTCCATATTCTGTGGGTAGCTGGATGATAAGATTCCAGGGGCTTCTTTAAGGATCATTAGACAAATCGAGTTGGAGAGAAATTATCTAGTCATGTGACTAAAGGTGTAGTCAAAATCTCATGAGTCAAACAGGCCCTTCTTAACCCTATCTTTAGATTATTGAGTAAAGGAAGTGTGAAGATGGCATCAGTTAGAAAATGCCGCAGATACATGAGCAATTGTTAGAAGAAAGGAGGAAGCCAAGGCTTATTGCTAGTATTCCTGTTCTTGCTCACTTGGCAAACACGGCCCAGTAATTTGACATCTCCAGATTTGCCTCTTTAGCTACTGGGTGGATGGGGAGTCTGTATCTTAGAGATGATAATTTGGGAGATAGTGCATGCAAAGTTCAGAGTATTCATTCTGATACTTAACAGCTCTAGCTCAATAAACAGTATCTGATGCGACAGCTGTTGTCTCTAACTAACACACGTGACTGCCTCAGGGTCCCTTTTCATGCTTTTAAATGCTTCAGCAGGTCCAGGAAATCGTTCAGTAGGTAAAAGCACTTGCTAAAGAAGTCTGATAGTTTGACGTTGGATCCCTGGAATTCATGCAAAATCAAATGCAGTGACACACATCTGTGATCCCAGCACTCCTGAAGTAATGTGGGGGGTGGAGACAGAAAGCCCAGCAGCCTGCAGGGCAGCTAGCAGAGTACCGAGTGCAGCAATGGTAATGTGGACATAAGATCCTCCCCCTAAGGTGTTCTAACCTCCACATCCATGCCGTGCCATCTGTGCTCCCTCACACACATAACAATATGTTCATGAATAAAAAGAATGCTGTAGAAAACTATGAACATAATTTTCATGTTACATAATATAAAATAATGATAAATCCAATATATATATATACAGATTTGATCTCTCCATCTAGAGCTTCCTCCCTGCTGCTGGCTGTAGATACTCTTTTAGGCTTTCACGTGTACATTTGTAGAAATGGAGCTACAATGCTTTGACGCCTAAATTTTAATTGAATCACAGACACACTATGAAATATCTACATCAATAATAGTGTTTTTAAACCTATTTAATGGAATATACAGCTTTTCTATCCCTGGGAAGATAAAGTAGCTAAAACTCTCTCTATTTATTTCTTTAAGTATAACTAAAAATATTACAAAAAAAACATGTAAAACATGTGTAAGAATATTAAATGACAGAGAGAAGGCAACCTGCTCAGACACCTTGGAATCTCAAAACAGTTCAGTAAGGAGCTCCTGTTCTGTTATTTGTTTGTTTCATTTTTCTTTATCTTTATCACATGTCAGCTTTTGTTAACTTGACATAACCCAAGATCAGCTGAGAATTGAGGAACCTGCTAGATCAGGTTACCCTGAGGGCGCACGCACATGTGTATGTGTGTGTGTGTGTGGGGGGGGGTTATCTTGATTGTTAATGGAGGAAGTAAGCCCCACCCTGAATATGGGGAGCATAATCTCATGGGCTGGGTCCTGGACTGTATGAGATTAGAGAAAGCTAGCTGATCACTAAACAAGGATGAGTTTTTCTTTGCTGCTGACGGTGAATGTGATGTGACTAACAACCTGGGTTCCTTGATGTCCCTCAAATGATGGACTGTAACCTGGAACTGTAAGTCAAAACCTTTTCTTCCTCTATGCTGTTTTTGTAAGGATGGTTTTTCATAGTAACAGAAATGAGGCATATATGTATATATTATATATATACATATATGCCTATATGGCTAGATGTGTGCATGCCTAGTGCCGATAGAGGCCAGAAGAGGGCCTTGGATCCCAAGGAACTGAAGTTATAGGTGATTCTGAGATGCCATGTAGGAGTTAGAAACTGAACCCTGCTCTTCTGCAAGATCAGAAAATGTTCTTAACCACTGAGTCATCTCTCCAGCCCCAACTCGAACACTTATGTAATCCTGAGACAGAAAAAGCTGATGACTTTATGTTGTGTGACTTCTCCTGGAAATAAATGAACAAACATCTGTTTACCCCAAACAGTGGGTAACTGTGTGACAAACAGCAAAATGATTCCACCTGAGTGTAGGTTGGTGAGCCAGTGAGGTTATTGGAATTGCTTATGGGCGTATGGATGATTCAAAAGCAGCTACAGCACTGAGCAGTAGCAGCGTGGGTGACAGCCCAGAAAACCTGAATTCCTGGAGCTTTCTGCCCAACTTGCCCACAGCTCTCCTAAGAGAGTCTCCTCCCCAGCAATTGTTATTCCTTTGAAAACCTCGGGGGGAATATTTCAGTTAGTAGAAAATAGCGTCGGAACATATAGAAAGAACAATGAGTGGAGACGAATGGCAAAAACCAAAGGACTGTTCTCTCTAGGCAAAGGACCAATAAGAGGAAGCTTTCCCAGTTTCATTTCTCTGGCTGCGACAAAAACATTCTCACAAAAAAAACAGCTTAGGAAAGAAGGAGTTATTTTAGCTGATAGTTCCAGCCTGCAGTACACTACTATGAGGTGGTCACAAGAACAGGGACCCAAGGTAGCTGGTGACATCACACTCATAATCAAAAGCAGAGAGAAATAAATCTGTGCACGCTCACCTGCTTGTCTGTGCCCTCTCTACTTCCCCTGCCTGGGGAATGGTGCCACCCACAGTGGGCTTCGTTTCCCATATCAACTAACTTAATTAACTTAATCTCCTACAGAAATACCCACAGGCCAACACAACATAGACAGCTTCTCATTGACACTCTCTTTCCAAGTGTTCCCTCCCCCCGCCCCCCTCTGTCAAAGTGACAATTGAAGATAACCATCACAGAGAGCTGGTTAGATGTGTGTAAACAACAGCGCCTCCGCTCCTAATTTGGCACATGCTGCAAAGGTAGTGTCCAGTCCCCACCTTCAAAGGACAGTGCAGAATGGACTGTGCTGGAGGACACCGACACCCACATACTGGAGTGTTGCCAGGAGATCAAGTAGGGAGTCTGGACTTTCATCTTTGCCAGTTGGTAGCAAGTTTTCTCCTCAGCCCGACCCCACTGACTCTGTGACGGGCAGGAATTCTCATCCCACAGTGTAATAAGTATGAGGTCATTGCAGTGGAAATACACTGAAGCTTATCAGCGAATCTGAACTTCTGCCATCACTATGAAGAATAAGACAGTGTCTCTTCTTGTATAGGTCTATCAGAAAGGTTTAATTCTGATATTGGAGCTCATACAAATATGAAAGTGGGCATAGTTCAGTTAGAAGTCACCCATAATACCAATAATCAGGCGTATCTCAAACTAACTAAAAAAAAAAAAAAAAACCTATCAGCAGAGACTGATAAATATTGATGGTCAACTCAACAGGATTTAGAGTCACTGTGGAAACGGATCTCAGGACTTTTCTATGAGGAAGTATCCAGATTGGATAGGGGTGGAAAGACTCATCCTGCATGGGCTGGGGTCCTGGATTGAGTAGAAAGGAGAAAGCCAGCTGAGCACTGATCACTCTCTGCTTCCAGACAGTGTGACAAGCTGCCTCCTGCTCCTGCTGCCACAGCTTCCTTGCCATGCTGCAAACTTGAGCTGGAATAAACCCTCCCTTCCTTCTTTACGTTTTTGCTACCAGGTGTTTTGCCAGTGCAATGGGACAAGTAACTCAGAAATGACATTAGGATCATTTGACAAAAATTTGAAAGCAACTATTATAAAAACACTTCCATGAGAAATTATACACACAAAACAGGAGCCAAAGCATATGTGTATGGAGAACAGCTGAGTGAAAACATTACAACCAGAGCAAAGAGCTGATGGATGTGCTCAGGGGCAGAGGACAAAGAACAGAGAAGAGAGTAGCAACTCACAGGATAAACAACAGGACTTACCAAAGTGTAGAAGGAGTTGAATGGTGGAGACCCACACTGCAACAGAAGATCTGTTTGTGTCATTCAGATTCTGAAAGGAGAGAAGAGACAAAAGGTGTGACTGACAAAAAGTATTGGAGGGTTGGTAAGATGGTTTAAGAGGTGCAGGAATTTTCTGCCAAGTCTGATTATCTGAGTTCAATCCCTGGGACCTCATGATGAAAGAAAAAAATTCCAACTCCTGCAAGTTGTTCTCCTATGAACTCCACACATGGCATAACATGTTTGCATATGAGCGCACACACACATGCATGAATGCACATGCATGCACACATACACAAATAGATGTAATATAAAATTTAAAAGCCATGAAGAAATAAATACTGAAAACTGCCTAAATTGACAAAGGACAGAAAGCAACATATTCAAGAAGCTGCTGAACCTCGACCCTAGTAATATCCACAAGGAAAGCTACACAAGACATGCCATAATTAAACTTGTAAGAATGTAAAGGGGAAAACAAAACGAAAGCAGCCAGAAAAAAATTATACCTTGGTTACAAGGAAAAACTAGCTAGGATAGGGAGGATTTCTGGTCAGGAGCCTTGGGAGCCAGAGCAGTGGGGACTGCTGTTCAGAAATGGTGGACAGACAGAGTGTAAGTCCTGCAAAAACTTCCCTTAGAGAGGAAAGGAATCAAGGTGCCCTGAGTCGAAGGAAAGCCAAGTGACCTGGTTGGCAGCTGACCTAAAAGTACAGAGAATGAAGGTATTTGAGTGTGCATGTGTGTTGTGTGTATTGTATGTGGTGTGTTTATGTATGTGTGTGTATTGTGTGTATGTGTATGTGGTGTGTGTATATGTGTGTGTGTATGTGGCAAGTGTGTATGTGTGCTTGTGTGTGTATGTATGTGTGTGTATGTGTGTATGTGTGTGTGTGTTTAAGTATGTGTGTGTATGTGTGTATGTGTGTGTGTGTTTAAGTATGTGTGTGTATGTGTGTATGTGTGTGTGTGTTTAAGTATGTGTATACCAGTGCATAGCAGTGAAGGTAAGCATAGAGGGTTTTTTTATTCCACAAACAGGTCCTGGGAATGAAAATGCAATTTGTCAGTCATAACGACAACCACCTTTACCAACTGATCTATCTCACCAGCCCTATAAGAAATATTTAACATAATTATGTCATAAGTGAATAAGAATATAGAAATGAAATGAGGGTAAGATTTCCATACTTTTTTGAAACAGGTATTGCCAGTCAACTGTAATGACTTATGTGTGGATCACATACCTACAAAAATCTATAAAAAGAGTTATATTAAAAAACATGGGTTACCTCAAAATTGAATATATAAAACGCTCAAGTAATGAGAAGCCAGCAAAAAAAAAAAAAAATCTCAGAGAAATGAAGAGTATACAGAACAAGCTGCAAACAAAAAGAAAATGCAAAAAGCTGTAAAATATGTGTTAAACATAGAAATCAATAGAGTGTATACAAATCATGCTTTAATTATTTGCTGACTAAAAATATTTCTCATCAAATATAGTGTAATATGTGTAGGAGAGAAGAGAAAGGATGGAGAAGGATATACCATGCAAGTGTTAGAAGGAAGTGGAAGTGGTTGCATGATTATAAGTTTCACTTTATAATTTAATTTAGGTATAATTCAGAACAAGAGAAATTGCAGCAAGCATGGTGCATAGCTTAATTTAAGCTTTTTGGCAGGTGGAAGTAGGAAGAGCAGGATTTCAAGATCATCCTCAGCTACATAGCGAGTTTGAAGCTAGTCTGGGCTATAGGACAATGTGCTTTAAACAAACCAACAGAATAAGAAAATTACCAGACAGTCAGATGCAAAGGTGACTCTAACAAGAGTCTAATATATGACTACAAAGATGACTCAGCAGTTAAGAGCGCTTGCTGCTATTGCAAAAGTTGGAATTTGATTCCTAGCCATCTGTGTCCAGGGAGTTGGATGCCCTCTTCTGGCCTCAGAGGTCATTCACAGGCCCGAGCATACATACACAGACATACAGAGATACATATGGATAAAGCTAAAGTAAATATGTTTTGTTTTAAAAATTCTAAATATATATTCAACAACCATGAAAGCTAAAATGTTTGAAGTAAAATCTGGTATAAATGTAAGAAACAAAACAAATCCATAATAATGGGTAGAGATTTTAATATCTATCTCTTGATGATTAATGTAACAACTAGACATAAAATTAGCAATGAAATAGAAAAGTTAACAAAGTCATGAACCAAAAGACTAAATCAATTCTTCTAGAGTGTGCTATGCAACAGTACACTCTTTTTTTTTAACAAAATAAAATATAAGATAAAACAACAACAACCCCATCACATTGAAGTTGGACAAGACAAACCAGCAGAAAGAAAAGAGCCCCAAGAGAAAGCACAAGAATCAGAGACCCACAGATTCATACATTCAGGAGTTCCATAAAGGTACTCAAACTATATGCTGTATATACTGAAAACTATATATACCCAGAGGACCTGGTATAGACCCATGCTGGCCCTGTGCTTGCTGCTTCACTCTCTGTGAGTTCATACAAGCTTTGCTCAGCTTATTTAGTGGGCCTTGTTCTCCTGGAGTTCTCCATCCCCTCTGGCTTCCACACTCCTTCTGCTCTCTCTTCCACAAGGTTTCAGCCAGTAGTATTTGGTTTTACCCTATGTTTCTGGGCTATCTAGTCTTTAGTTCTTGCTCACCCAAACAGTGTAGAGTATGTGCTTATCCTGTGGAGGGGGCCTTAGTCAGGATATGCCATAGCATTTCTTTCAGGGACCACAAAACTGTAGATCAAAGGTTTGGTGGCTGGGTTGATGCTTACATTTCTCTTTTGGTATCCTGCAGAGTACCATCCTGTAACAAAGACACTAGAGCATGGAGGTGAATGCTCTGTGTAGGCACAAGCTCTGACTCTATGTTCAGTGAGTAATGTGTGTGTGTTGTCTTCAACAATGGGGTCCTGCTCTCAGTTTGTGGAGAACAACTGATTGTCCTGACAGCAGCCTGGGTTGTTTGGAGATTTCCATGGGACCCCTTTTGCCAGCAGCTCAATGAATAAGGAAGAAAAATGAGGATGGTATCATCCTGACATCAACTGGGTCCTCCACATGCATGCTCACACACATGCACACACACTCACAGATACACGTGTGCCCCAACAGGTAAACATGCATACTCACACAAGCACCAAACACACACATGAAAATGAAAAATAAAAAAGTATATGAACTAAAATTGAGAAGCAAACTTATAATCAATAATACAAGCTGTGACTCATGAGATTCTCGAAAAAGAAAGAAAGAAAAGAAAAAAAGAAAGAAAGGAAATAGAAAACCTTAGGACAAAAAGGAAGGAACCCACAGAAATAAGAACAGAAAATGATAAAATAAGAAACATGAAATAGAGAAACTGATGAAACAAAAAGCCTGTTCTTTAAAAAGATCAATGCAATTGGCACACAGAAAGAAAGCAAGAGAGAGCACACACATTACTAGAATCATCAAGAGTGAAACAAAAATATTCATAGGGGCATTAAAGGCACAAAAATCATAAATATACAGACAACTCCACATTTCAAAGCTAAGAATAAATAAGCCAATCCCTGGAAAAACAAAAGTGATCACATATATCCAAGGTGAAGTACAGAACCTCAATAGTGGACACCTCTATTAAGGAAATTGAATTCACAATTTCAAAACCAATGCTAACCTATGTCAAGGACCATGTGATTTCATTGGCGAATCTTCCCTGATGTTTACAACAACAAACATGAGTCACAGCTTGTATTAGTGATTGTAGTTTGTTTTACAATTTTAGTTCATATACATTACATGCCAATTGCATGTAATCTTTTACAGAAAACAGAATTAAAGGGGATGTGTTCCAATTTATTCTCTTTTTAAAAGATTTATTTTATTTTAAGTTATGTGTATGCATGTGTGTCTTGTGTGGGTATGTACATATGGGCATAGGTGCCCAGAGAGGGCAGAAGAAAGTGTCAGGTCACTTGGGGCTGGAGTCACAGGCAATTGGGAGGTACCTGACGTGCTTGCTGGGGACACACTGAAGGTCCTCTTCAAGAGCGCTGCAAACCCTTAATCGCTGAGCCATTTCTCCAGCACCAGCACATTTATTCTATAAGTCCAGAATTGTTTTGAAACTAAAACCAGACCAAAAAATATACAAAAAAGAAAGAACTACAAACCAATAACTCACATGACTTTAAGCAGTAAAATTCTTTTTTTTTAATTTTTTTTAAGATTTATTTATTATGTATACAGTGTTCTGTCTGCAGGTATATCTGCAGGCCAGAAGAGAGCACCAGATTTCATGATGGATGGTTGTGAGCCACCATGTGGTTGCTGGGAATTGAACTCATGACCTCTGGAAGAGCAACCAGTCCTCTTAACTGCTGAGCCATCTCTCCAGCCCAGTAAAATTCTTCACAAGATATTAGGACATAGAATTCATCAATACATAAAAATAATCATATACTATGGTCAAATGCACTCTGATTTTGTTTGGGGTGCAAACTAAGTTCAACAGTCGAAGAACAGTCACTGTAATTCACCAGAAATAGACTAAAGAAGAAAAATCATGTGACCATATACATTGTTACAAAAAGCATTTGACAGAGGTTTTTTTATTTTTAAATATTTATTTATTTTTATTTTATGTATATGTGTTTTGCCTGCATGTGTATGCTTACCAGATGCATGCAGTACCCGTGGAGGCCAGAAGAAGGCACTGGATCCCCAATGACTGGAGTTCCAGTGGCTGTGAATTGCCATGTTTGTGCTGGGAACCGAACCAGGGTCCTTTGCAACAGCAGCCAGGGCTCTTCACCGCTGAACTATTGCTCTCTCCGCTTACATTTGACAAAGTTTTATATTCAGTCAGGACATAAATTCTATAAATGTATATAGAGAGGTATATTAACCTGACAAGGATTATTTGCCTTTTTAAAATGTCTACAGTTAACATGATGCTTCATTGTGAAAAACTAAATGGATGTGTCTTACGATCAGGAATACAACAAGGATGCCCACTCTCACTACTTTTGTTCAAGACAGTGTTGGAGATGCAAGTCCTTATAATCGGGTAAGAAAAGGACATATACATTGGTAAAGAAAAAATAAATAAAATTGTTCCTGTTTGCAGATGTTTTGATTTATCCTACTCCCCTCCAAGATATCCTTACAAAATATAAACAGGAAAAGCTCCTAGAACTAATGATCAAGTATAGCAATGTTATAATATTGGAGATCAGCGTGCAAGATTAATGATATTTGTAAGTGTCAGCAGTAAATGAGGGGCAAATTGAAAATGCAGTGTGACTCAAAAAACTTAACACTCGGGTGTAAATTAATAAAACATATGCATGACTTGTGTGCTGAAAATTATGGCTCCAAATAAGTGGAATACTATGTTCCTGGGTCGCAAGAGTCACCACAGTGAACGTATACATTGTACATTCTTTCTAAGTTGATATCTAGGTTTAATGCAATTCCTATAAAATCATAGCTATACTTTTTTTTTTTTACTGAAACAGCTTTATTCTAAAGTTTATGTAAAGTTACATAAGGAAGACTATTATCCTTACTCCAGGTTCAAGGAGAGACTCTGTGTCAAGGGAATAAAGGGGGGAGTGATAGAGAAGGGCTTCTGATATCATCCTCTAGTTTCTGCATGCACATGTGGGCTCACACATGTGCACATAGAGCACACACACACCACTATACACACCCCTACATGCACACACAACCACTATATACACATACTATACATACCTCTCCACACACACACACCACCCCTAAATAATTCAACTAGAAATTTGACAAAAGATGTGACCTTTCACGAGACAAGATATCCAGATCTAAATGAGCATGTAATCAACATTGAACATCATTAACTACTAGGGAACCATAATGAGATATCAATACTCAGCTATCAAGATGGCTAACATGAAATTTAGTGACAATACCAAATTCTGATGAGGAAAAAAAGGAGAAATGGATTATTTGCATATTGCTGGCAGGACTGCAAAATGGTAGGTTGGCAGTCCTTAACAAAAAAGAAAGGTTGCCACACAGCTTAACAAGTCATTGCTGAGCATTTGTACCAGAGAAATGAAGAGCTGTGTCCACACAAAATTCTGTGTAATAATTATGATAGCGGTTTTATTTGCAGTTGCTGCCAACCTGGATATGGCCAGGATGCCCCTAAGTGAGGAAACGGTTAAATACGATTGATGTATCTGCACCACGAGGAGCTACTCAATAACAGAAAGAAAACAACGAGTTATTGATATATACAACCACCTGGGGGCTCTTTAGGAGACTATACCAGGGGCAAAAGACATTCCCCAAAGTTACACATGATAGAATTCCACTTATGTGACAAAATGGAGAGGCAAATGGAGAATGAGATTAGTGGTCACCAGGATTTAAGGAAAGAAAAGAAGTGTGAGGAAGTGTCTACAAAGGTTTTGTAAATCATTGTGATAGTGGAAAGGTTTTATGTGTTGAGAGAAAAGGTAAGGAACGCATGGTCTCTCTTGAAATTCTTTCTTAAGCTGCATATAAATTTGTTGTGTTTGTGATTTTAATGTGGTATTGGTAATCAATCTCAGGGCTTTGAGAATGCTTGCACAAATCATCTATGTTTCTACCTATCTATCTATCTATCTATCTATCTATCTATCTATCTATCTATCATCTATCTATCTATCATCCATCTATTTATCATCTCTCTCTATCATCTATCTATCTGTCATCTATCTATCATCTATCTACCATTTATCAATTATATTTATCTATCAATTATTTTTATCTCTATCATCTGTCAATCTCCATCCATCTACTCAACCACTTATCCATCCATTTGTCCATCCGCCCGTCCATCCATCCATCCATCCATCCATCCATCCATCCATCCATCCATCCATCCATCTATCCATCTATCCATCCATCCAATCATCCATCCGCCCATCTATCCATCTATACATACTTATCTGTCTGTCTTTCTGTCTTTGTTAGGGTTTCATTATAAAACACCATGACCGAAACCAATTTGGAGAGCAAAGGATTTATTTTATCTTACAGGTTGTAGTTTGCCATCCAGGGAAGTCAGCACAGGAACTCAAAGCAGGAACCTGGAAGCAGGAACTGAAGCAAAAGAACAATGATTACTGGATTTCCAACCTGCTTTCTCATGCCACTCAGGACCACCAACTGGGGATGGCACCACACACAATCACCTGGGCTCTGCCACATCAATTATCAATCAAGTAAAGCCTCAGAGGCTTGTCAACAGGCCAATCTGTTGGGATCATTTTTTTCAATTGAAGTTCTCTTCTTCAAAATGATTCTAGCTTGTGTCAAATTGACATAAAACTGGCCAGAATATGATTTATCTTCTTCTGTCTATCTGTCTGTCTGCCTGCCTGCCTGCCTGCCTGTCTCTATCATCTATCTACCTATCTATCTATCTATCTATCTATCTATCTATCTATCTATCTATCTATCTATCTATCTATCTATCTGATCATCTATCTATGTATCGTCTACCATCTAACTAATCTGTTTTTAATTTATTTTTTATTTCTTCAAGTTACATCTCAATGGCAATCTCCTCCCCACTCCTCCGTCTGGTCCCACCCTCCCACCCTCGTCCCCCTCAGCCCCCATCCACTTCCTTTTTTTTTTAAGTTTAAGGTATATCTCCCCGCCCCCAACAGCTCCTCCTTTCAGTCCAACCAATGGCTCTTTCTCTTATAACAACAAATACAATACAAAACAATAGAAATAATTAGGCCACATTTATGAGAATTACAAGGCTTAGCATATATTCCCAATGTCTAGTCCATATGTACTTGGCACCTGACTTTAACATTCTACTGTCTAACCATCTCCATGAGTTTAAAGTTCTATATCCAACTCAGCTTCCATCCAAACTTGTATCACAATTTTAAAAGCATCATCTTAGATGCAGAACACTCTTAAAAGGTTTAAAGAGTAGATTGACAGAGATGACAGACTTTGCAACTTGTGAACATTCTGCAGTTTATCCAACCACCGCTCCTCACTTGAACAACCTAGTTTCTGTGCTGGAATGAATGTCCTCGCAACTAAATTTGCCATGTATCCTTACTCATTTTCTTTTCACATTTCCCTGGAAATGGAATCGCCCACACAGACTTCTTTATCTTCCTACACTCTCAGAAACCTCTGTACAAAGTGTAGAAAGAGTCACTGTTTGTGACAGATGCCAGTGTCTTCTTCATGTCTGAGCGACAGCCACAGGGGCCAGCTAGTGCAGCCCACATACGAATTTTGGGGACTTTTCCCATGCACATCAAAGGTTTTGTCCTGTGGACGTTGTGGCTCGGTTAGTTGCTGACTTCTGGGGTTTCTGTGGGTATTGGCACATCAGAAAGGCTCAATAGATGTGATGTTTGCTGGGAGTTGTCACTGCATTTAGGACCAAGTCCAGAACAGGGCAGGGCTGATGCTGGCCTGCTGGTGGAAGCCTTTCCTGTATAGCCTTGCAGATGCCACATGCCACCAGGTAGCTTGTCTTCTTTCATGTCTGTCTGAATCCTAGTTTCTTAGAACACATTTTCCATGTATTTACTAGTCACGTGTGTGTGTGTGTGTGTGTGTGTGTGTGTGTGCTCACAGGTGCACATGTGTAGGTCACTCTCAGTGTCTTCCCTCAGGAGCTGTCCACCTTGGTTTTTGAGATAAGGTCTCTCACTGCCTCTCTCACTGCCTGGCCAACGAGCCTGGGTGCTTTCCCATCTCTGCTGTTTTGTTGCTGGGATTACCAGCACGTGACACTGTGTCGGAAATGTGTATGTGGTTCTAGGGGTTGAATTCAGGTCCTTATGCTTGTGGAGCAAGCATTTTACTGATTGAGTCATCTCAAACTGTTGTTATCAGTGTTTTGTCTCCAAGAGTCTTCCCCTGGAGAAGCTGCTGCAGACCTGTGTGTTGTGTTTCCTTTAACTCTGACTGTCTTGGGTTCACCTGTGACCCTCTGGTATTGCTGCATCGATGGTCTTTTTCTATGCAGCACTTTCTTTGCTTTCAGTAGAGTAACTAGTACCCATGAATACAGCAATGGTACAAAAGTGAGGGCCCTGCAATAATTCCTGTACTTTTCTTTTTGATCAAGTACACTATTCTCCTGCTTCACACCACTTAAGAAAAAAGCCTGCCCTTACCTTTTCTTTCTATCGTTCTGCCTTGTCTATATGTTCTCCTTAAAAACCATGCTCATTTAAATATTTTAATCTTTTTAGTTGTTTGTTTTATCTTTCTGTTTTCGTGTATGTGTGATGAGCGTGCATGAGAGACAGAGATGTGATGTCTCTCTGTGTGTGTATAGGTAGGTGTGTGTGTGTGCACGCACGCGTGCGTGCATGCATGCATGCGTGTTTGCCTCTGCATATATCAGCCTAGCTGGCTTTATGGCTTTCTGAGGTTCTCTGGCTCATCTCATAATAGGAGCTCTAGAATTACAGACATGTGTTACTGCAACTGTCTTTATTTGGATTCTGGGGTTCAAACAGTGGACATATGCTTATACAACAAGCACTTTACCCACCGAGCCTCTCCCAAGTCCTGAATGCTTCATTCTTATGGCAAGGATCATCACACCCATCATCTTCCTCCGGGATCTTCCCCATTGCATAATGTCAAAATCAGGTAGATCTTTGCTGACTAATGCACATGCTCAATTGTGCCCATATCCTACATCTTCTGTAAACTCCTCATTTATGGTCCCAGCCCCACTCTCATGCCTACCACTATTCTGAATGCTCACAAACATTTTGTCTTATGTACAGGTAAAAAGGTTTTTTTCTTAGATATGAAAAAGTTGAGTAGAATAGAGTTGCCAACTTGTGTAACATTTAAATGCCAACTTGGTTTCCATGGTGACTCTTTCTTCCCTTTCTAGAAGCTATGTTAAAAAATCTTGTGGTCCCACATCTTCTCCATCACTCAATATGAATAAACTTCTAAAAGGTTTTGTCAGTTGAATCAAGTTACAGTATCTAGAATAACATGTGTGTGTTATTAGATATGAGATGAAACCTCAATATGTTCTAGTTGGCATGCTGCTAGTCTGCTTTGAATATGAATATGTACACATTTTCATATGTGTTCACACATGTGTGGAACATGTGTGTATGAATGCACGTACATGCACACATGTGTGGAGACAAAAGGTTGATGCCATGTGTCTTCCTTAACCACTCTCAATCTTAGTTTTTGAGATAAGGTGTCTCCCTGAACCTGGTTTGGCTAGATTGTGTACTGAGCTCTAGGGATCTAACAGTGTCTGCCTGCCCAGATCTGAGACCTTAGGAACACACCATCATGCCTGGCCTAAAAAAAAAAAAAAAAAAGAAAAGAAAAGAAAAGAAAAGAAAGAAAGGAAAAAAAAAAAGAAAAACAACAAATGAATGAACAAACAAAAACCCCATGGGTTCTGGGAATCCAAATTCAGTTCCTCATGCTTTCACTGCAAGCACATTATCAATGGAGCCATCCCCCCACCCTGAAGTCTGTCTTAGTATTTCTTGAAGTATGTGTTTTCTTTGCTAGAAAATGTCAATTTGTGTCTCTTACTCATTTGTCTACATTAATCTTTATATGTAAACCTCTATCAACATGAAGTTTATTTTTCATTAAGATGTGTATTCTTTTTGACAATTGCATAATGTTCTCTCTACATTATACTCTATAGAATATACTAAATTTGAGGAAAAGAGTCCATTGAGAATTCCCTCGATAAAGTTGCTTGTTGCCAAGTATGACAACTGGAATTCAGTTCCTGGAACCCACACAATAGAAGAGAATTGACTTCTGAAAGTAGTTTTCTGACCTCCACATGTATGCTGTGGTACATGCTACTCTGAAATAAATAAATGTTAAAAAAAAGCAAAAAGACTCTTCAAAATTTGGCAAGTAATGCATGCAATTTGAATCATTAATTTGACTTTATTAGTGAATTTTTGTAAATACACAAAAATCCTTAGTCTGGCTCTATTTTGGTATGATTTCCATATTCATGTCACCCTTTCACACTTGTAGTTTTATGAAACAAATAATTGCATCAAGTTTTATAACTTTCCCACATACATTTTGACTACTCTTAACACATTATTCTTGTAAGTGATTGGAATTATTTTGTCAAGTTCCTTGCTAGCCTATCTGTTTTGCTCCCAACTTATTGGTGCACACGCGCGCGCGTGCGCGCGCGCGCACACACACACACACACACACACACACACACACACACACACACACTCCTAATTTGATGACTGAAATATACCCAGCATTACATTTTTGTGTTTATGTGTATATATATATGTGTGTGTGTGTATGTGTGTGTGCACATGTTCATATGTGTGTGTAGGTGCATGTGTACAGTGGCACATGTGTGTAGGCCAGAGGACACTTTTGATGTATGTCCTCTTCTACCTTGTCTGAGGCAAGGACTCCTGCTGCTCACTGCTGTATACACTAGGCTAGCTGGCTCAGGACCTCTGAGAAATCTCCTACTTCCACCTCCTACTTCCCCACAGAAGTTCTGGGATTACAGATACACACTACAGTGTCTGGCTTTACATGGACTGGGGGGGATCTGAACTCAGAGTTTTTATACTTGGGTAGCAAGTCCTTTTATTCATTGAATCACCTCTCCAGCCCAGCTTTGTCTTTTTCAGATGGCCTTCTCCATCCTTTGAGTCCTGGTTTTGAATATTCTTCAAGGAAATATGTAGTCTTCATCTGTGATTTCTTCACAACCTTCTTGCATTGGCAATAAAGATTTCTTTTTAGATTAAGCTGATGACAAAATAATTATTGGTCTTTCTTGTTGGAGTTGTCTTACTGTCATACAAGTAGCCACCTGCCCTGTCTGGACAGCCGCCTTCAGCGTGATTCTTCTTGAGAGGCCCCTGCTAAGTCTGGCATAGATAATGCATGTTCTGTGCAGCTCGCCCATGGCTGTCTGAAGGGCTGTTTTATCTTCAGAGATCTGGCATGCACCAGGGCTTGAATGGTTCTCATAAAACAAATAATGGAAGAAGTGGTTGCACTGATTTGGCCCAATCGAGCACCCGTCTCTCTGAGCACAGCTTGGCAGGCAAAAACCATTCAAAGCCCCACTAAGACTGAATCAAGGTCTCAGTTTTTCACACTTTTCTGAGTGTGTCTGCATGTGTGCAGTTGTACATATGCTTTGTGTGCAAGTGCATGTATGTGCGCCTGCATATGGGAGCTAGAGGACCCCTTGGGTGTGAGTCTTCAGTTGCCATCAACTTTGTGTTTTGACACAGGGTTTCTCCATGGCCTCAAATGTACCAATTCATCTAGGTTAGCTAGCGGGCCAGAAAGCCTCTATCTTCCCTATTCAATACTGAGGTGGCAAGCATGCTGTTGTGACTGGCGTTTAAAAAAAGATATGGATTCTCAGGATGAAACATGGGCTCTCATCCTGTCCACCTTCTGGTACTTTATCCACTAAGCAGTGCCCCTATCCCCACCTTTTCACATAGTCTTTAAATTGCAGAGCTCGTGTCCTCCTTGGTTGAGACACTTTCCTGGAAGGGAGCTGTAGGACTACTAGATACATGTGTATGTTTTGGTTGAATATACTTTCTTCCCCTGTGAAGACCGATCTCATGTATTCCCTGGACTGCCTGGAACTAGCTATGTGAAAGACTGTGATCCTTCTGATCCTCTTGCCTCTACCTCCCCAGTGCTGGGATTGGAAGTATGTGCCACCAATTCCAGGACATACAGTGCTGGGGATGGAACCCAGACCTTAGTACACACTAGATGATTACTCTACCAACCCGGTGGCAAGCTCAGCCCTACATATTCAGTGTTTAAAATGAACTTGGCTTGAGGGTTCAAGGATCAACTTCTTTGTGGCAATTCTCACCAGAAGAAAGTTCCTCTTTCTACACTTTTAACTTTTGTTTTGTTGATCTTTTGGAGACAGGCTCCCAATATGTAGCTTTGTTTGGCCTGAACTCACTATGTAGACCAGGCTAACCTTGACCTCGGAGAGGTCTGTCTTAAAGTCCTGAGCCATCAAATGGGTTGAACTGCTAACTTCAGAGAGAAAGGACAGACCCAGGGGCTGACTAAGGGTATCAACCAGTTTAATATCGCCAAATTCACATTGCAGAAGGAATCAAAATCCACGGAAAGCCATGGAAAGTACGTGCACCTAGCAGACTTCACCACAGAGGCTGAATACATGTCATCATGATTAATTGTGGGTAATGGGGGTCTTATGAACCCAAGAAAGAAAACCGTTTGTTTCTCTGCTGCTACAGTTATAGGCTCCATTTTGTTTGCAAGTACTCCCCGGAGTAGGAGTACTGAACTGGTCGGTCAACACGCATCTTTTACTGAAGCCCCACCAGGCAATTCAGTAAACTATCACGCTGGGATGCAGCTTTCGTTTTAGAGAGTTTTTTTTTTTTCAAAGATGAAATAAAGAAAAAAACGGATTCCTATTTTAAAGCATCTTTATAAAAACCAGGCTGTGGGGAATCTGCCGCGAGTTCTCAGAGAGGCTGAGGGATGCTCCGCCTATAGATACCAACAGGACTCACAACAGTGAATAAAAGAATTCTTTTATGGAACAAGCCTGGTGTTTTGTCCTCCAGTCTACCAGAAGGTGGCGCGAATTCACCGTTGAAATCTCGAAGAAGGAGCTAGGCTTTCTTCTGTGCGCCCGGCCCTGTGAGTCTGGTAAAACAGAAAGAAGAGAAAGAAAACAAACAAAATAAAAACCCACCCAAGCCCGTTCTCTATTTAAAAATAAACGAACATTCTGAAAAGGTTCGTCTTTGTAAAAAATAAATCACTCTCAAGTTGCAATCCTCCATATTTGTATAGCGAGCCTCATCTGATGAGGTCAAACAGCCGAAGAAGCGCTGGATAAAGATTTGCGGAGAACAATTTCCAGGATTTTGTGTAAGAAACTTAAAAAGTAGCCGCATCGTGTGTTCAAGAACCGCTAGATTTAGAAATGGCTTTTGCTGAAGGTTCTAACAAACATTAAAAATAAAGAAGTTACCAGGCACGCATTGTTTTTTATTTTGAAAATACTCATGATATTTAGGTGTGTGGACCTTTTTAGAACATATAGGGCCAGACACTGGGGAACTTACTTCTGTGTTTTCCAAAAGAAAATGAAATGTTAATAGAGAAAGAAAGGGATGCAACAGCCAGCTCATAGACACGAAAGAAAAGACCTACCTCCCCCCCCCCCCCCAAAAAAAAAACCCACCACCATTAGCGCCAAACAGAATAACAAAATCCTCCTCCTTGGCTGTGAGGGGAGCCCCTGAATTAAGCTCTGCCTAAAGTATCTGGTTAGATGCGTCTGTTAGTGGCCACTTTCCCAACATTCAAAAATATTTTTTATGGGTGGGCTGGTCACCAAGAAGAAAGTTTTTTTTTATTTGTAAAATTATTTTTTATTTCAGTAAAAGACCCTACCAACTGATGTACTGTTTAAAATTTTTCTTAAGTTCTAGCTGAAAGTAGTGATTTAAAGAGAAAACTAAAGGCAGAACAAAATGATAATAATGAAAGGTGCTTCCAAAGTGCCTCATAAAGAAAACAAACCAAAGACCGAAGATGTAAAGGTTTCAAAATTAGAATTTCTAAAGAAATCCCAACCAAGAAAGTGACCTCAGGCTTAGTCCTCATATTCCAGCCTGAAGATTGAACTTAATTTTAGTAAATGTTACTAAATGCAATGTGTTTTTGTTCCTAACTAAAATCTATCTTTAAAAAAATTAATTTGCTTTCTGCGTTGATGGGATACATTTTCATTTAACTTCCGTGCCGTTCCTTGTAATTAGTCTTTCTTGATCTGTTTCTTATAAGAAAAGAAAACATGTAGAAAGAAAAAAAAAGAAAAGAAATAAAAAGCAAACTTGTAGGTTGCATTTTAAATATTCTGCTTTATCTCGCCTAGTGGGAAAAGAACCAAGAGGGCTGAAGTCAGAGAGACCGAGGATCACACCCCGGATTCTCAATTCCGAACCTCAGCTCAGGCTCATTTCTTAAAATCTCGGGGGCTTGTCGTGAAGTCGAGGGGACTTGACTAGGAAGAGAGTGGATTGTAGTTCATTTGAGAAAGGGATCGGGATTTAGAAAGGAAAGTAGAGGGGTTTACTGGGAGGATGGGTGAGTTTTCGTCAGCCACTTTTTCTTGGACGTTTTCATGGAGTGCCCTGGACTTTAAACGGTATCTCTAGGCTCACCTGGAAAAGTCCCCTTCTTGGCACCCGCTTTGTCTGGCTGTCCTGGATGGTTCATGCTGGCGGGGAGAGCCACAGAGAAACAAAATTCTCCGTGTTTATGATGTCTTTCCCCCTGCCTGAGTCCAACGAGGTTTGGGGGAATCTCGGAGCTCAGGGAGATGAAAAGAGTTTCATTTTAAGTGGGGTACAGGTCGAAGTTAAATAACGTTTGTTTTCAGCTATCTACGTTGCAGAGCGGATCTTCATTTCCTATTTCACCATTTCTTTCCCCAAAAAAACTTTCTTCCTTAATATATTTTCTTTCCTTTTCCTCCCTCGATTCCTCAAAAAAAAAACAAAAACAAAAAAACAAAAATCACTTGGCTTTGCCTTTATTGCCCATGACCTCCCCACAAGCAGACTTAACTTCTGTTTCTTGTGCATTGCTGGGCAATTCCGGGCCTCGGCCACTACTCGGGTTTGATTTTATTTGGGGACCTTTGAGAAATGTTTTGGCAGCAGTGGGTGTGTGCGCGGAGCCCAGGAGCGTTGCAAACCTAAAAGAGGCAATTGTGTTCACAGAGTGTGCGCCAGGATCCGCGAGCTCCAGGTTTCAGGGACGGCCACCGAGCACCACTCGCCCGCTGACCGCGCGGCAACAGCCCCGGGACGCGTCCCCGCCGCGTCTCCGGCTCTAGAGAAGGGGACTGGGAAAGCCAAAAATGCCATCGCGGCCGCGCTCGTTCGATTTTACTTTTGCATTCGAAGGCTCTGGCTGGGGCCGGGTGGCTCGCGGCAGAAAACTGGGCCCCAGGACGCCGCGGCCTTTGTCGCAGCCACTCGCCAGGCTTCGTGGTTCCCTCCCCGGGTGCCCGCCCCGGACGCGCCTGCTCCTTCCCGCGCAGACGGCTGGGAAAATTGAACCCCAACTCCTTTTCGCATTTTGCAGCCCCTTTTAGAGGGACTCGGAACAGGAGGCCAGAGAGAAAACGTGAAAGGACAGGCTGTTATTTATGACTGGCGAGTTGTACTGTGGCACCAGATGGTGGGACTTTCTGGCTGGACCACCTCCCCCCAGCTTCCTGGTTTCTCTAACGTTAGACCCACAGTGTCCTGTGTGGCAGTCAACCGCAGGGCAACGCCTTAGGCACCCACTTCATTGCTTCAGCTCCCCACCCCACCCCCACAACATTGCTTTAGCTAAATGAACTTGATGGAAGACAGATTTTAAAAAATGTATTCCTTGCAATTACACCCCCTCCAAAAGACACCCCCACGATTAATGATCTTTTGACATCTGTACACAGCGGTGTTGTCCTTTCCGGAGGAGGGGAGAGGGGGGCGAGATGGCCAGGTGGAAGGTGGGGTCGGGTTAAGAAGCCCAGAAGGGCCTCACTTCCTCTTCGTTTTGTCGCCCTTTGTTGTACATACGGGAGCAAGCAAGGTCTGCCAATCACTACCGTCTTCCTTTCTTGTTCTATAAAGACAGGGTCGTCACAGCAACCGGGACATGACAGGCTGGTATCTCTCTCCAGCTCCAGGGGGCCCCTAATAGGATTGAAGAGAAAGATCAAGCGAATGGTTTCCTATTTGGGGCCCTGTAATAACTCCTAACTGCTTGCATATACATGGCCCTTACAGTTTTGGCAGACAACTTTTAATCCCAGAAACACAGGCACGCCCGTTCTCCGCAGGATCTACTTCAGAGAACCCGACAGACCCTCTTTCCCTACTGTCCTTATCCACTCGTCTCTCCCTTTATTTGAGAAATGAGATGAGGACTCTCCTCCGATTTCACAAACTCCCTTCCCCGCAAACAAAACAAAACAAAAACAAAAAACAAACTTGAAGGTGTGATTTCATTAATTTGTTTTTTAACCTTCTCAAAATGTAGTTTAGAGGGAACAAAGGCCCCTCCTTTTGGTGTTCAGATAAAGTCTTGGGTGGGCTCAGAAGTTTACACGTCTTTGGGAGACATTGACCTTGAATGTGATTTCCCATAGGAGCAAAATGCACAATGGGACCTGAGGCAGAGAATGAAAGAGTCTCCCCCTCAGGTTCTCTGTGTTCAGAGAGAAATGAGGAGAGCTTGTGAGTGGTGGGTGGATGATCTGACGTGGTCATCAGTAGAGAGAAGAAACAACGCAAGCAATGCAAAGAGGGTGCTTTATTCTCAGGCCTCCTTTAATTTGGGAACCAGTTGAACTGGAGTAGGATCAAGAAGGACGGGTGGGGGATGAGGGAAAGACTGAGACAAAGTAGGAGAGAGAGGTGGGAGGAGGAGGAGGAGGGGGAGGGGGAGGGGGAGATGAAGTGGGGGGGTACTAAATGCTAACTACCTTGGAATAATCAGCATCACCAACATCTGTCACCACAGCTGTTTGCTTTCTGGTTGGAGAGAGAATCTTTCTCTCTCTCTCTCTCTCTCTATCTATCTATCTATCTATCTCTCTCTCTATCTCTTTGCCTCCTTCAGTGGGAACAGCGCTGACCATGCAAACTTGAGGGTCGGAGTTCAGATCCCCAGAGTCCATGTAAATAACGCTAATCATGATGATGCAAATTTGTAATCCCAGAATCTTCAAGGTGAGTTGGGAGATGGAGAGGAGGGTGCCCAAAGCTGGGTGGGGGGGGAGCTAGCCTACCCTATCCAGTGATGGATGATAAAGAGACTCTGTTTCAAAAAGGTGGGCCATTTGGACTGATAACTGAAGTGGTCCTTTGACTCACATGTGTGTCATATTCACACATGTACATACCCACACACATCACACACAAAACAAATAAATAAAAACGTAAATGTATTTTGTACACACATACACACACACACACCACAAGATAAGACCAGAGTGACACTACCACCTCTTAAGTGAAAACAAGTAGTCTGGTGAAATGAGGAAAATGGACCTTCTCATATGGTCACAGTTGGGGAAACTGAGGCATGGAGGCAGCCAGTAACTCTCTGAGTGACCCCCCTGGGAAGAATAAAGTTAGACAATTCTGTCTTCAACTGTAACCTTTTGGAGTTTGTGACACAACATTGTCATCTACAAAGTTCACCGTGGAGAATTATATAATCAAGTTATACAAACATAAATAAATTCTCATAACTTTTGAATTAAATTTATAATTTTGTGTGGGTTGCTATCAAGGAATGCATATGGTCTCTGGACTGCTGCTTGGGCACATCTAAACCACTGGATTCTGCATGCTGTTTTGGAAGGCATTCTTAAAAAATAATACAAGTCGGTGATCATATTTTTTCCTTTTGTTTAATCAACACAACTACTGAGCATCTAGAATATGGAGTTGTTTGTTGTGGTGTCTAGGGCATGTGTGACAAAATGTTGTGTGTTGGGGAGGATAGAGGAAGTGTGAACTATGAAGTTCCTATACATACAGAGTATCTTCCCGGAAGGGCCTGTGAGAAGCAAAGATGTTGATAGCAGAAGTGTGTGGACATGTGTTTTGAGGTTACAGGACGGGGCTCTAACAAAGGAGCATGGCCATCAAGAGGGCCACAGCCATGGCCATTTCATGGAGAGAGAAGCTTTGGCCTGAAAGGGCAAGGTTATCTCAGATTTTGATAAGAGCTTGAAGGTTCTGGGAGTATAGTAGGCAGCTAGCAGCACAGGGGAGCCACGGTAGGAATCAAAGAGGAGAGAGCTGAGCCATGGAGCCCTGAGGTGACAGACCTGGGTATATTTTAGACAACAAATGCACATGGGGTTGTAAAGTTCTTGTGTAGCAATTTCTTCCATAACTCAGTAAGACACAGGATGCTCTTAATGAGACCTGTTAAGACATAAGAAACGAGCCACCCAAAAGTCTCGGGAAGCCCCTGAAGGTCACTGGATGAACAGTCACTTCCCTCCCCAGGCTTATATAAGCAGAGAGGGCTGGTGAGGAGATGGACCAGCTGAGCTGCCTGGAGGAGACAGCTAACCTGTCCAGTTGCTTGGAACTCACACAGAGAGCTACAGAGCTCCAGCTTTGCTGAGCAGTCCTCAGTGTAGGGTGGCCTTTCAGTAATGCAGCTGCCTTTATGTCATCCATTCTACTATAAGACACCTCTCACTCATACGCCAGTAAACCCAACAAACTCATTGGTCCTCCAAGTTGGACCTTGGTGATGTCATTACTTTGCTCTGTGGTGTTCTCTGTCTGGGCCAAGGAGATATATTTTTCATGTCTTCCCAGAAATTGTGTCACACAACCGAAGACCTGGATTCTGACATCTTGGTCAGATTGTAGGAGTGGTATATGACGAGGGCTGTGGCAAGCTAGCTCAGGGAGACAGATAGGAAGACTGGCAATGTCTTAGTTCCTTTTTCTGTGGCTATGATAAAATACTCTAGCAAAAGTGACTTATGGGAGAAAGGGTTTATTCTGGCTCAGAGTCCATCACATCAAAGCAACAGCAGCTTGAAACAGCTGGTCACATTATGCCCACAATCAGGAAGCAGAAAGCAATAAATACATGCAGCTGCTCACTTCCCTTTCTCCTCGGAACCCTGCCAGAGAATAGTGTCATCCACAGTTGGAGGGTCTTCTCACCCCAACTAACCTAATCAAGATAATGTCACAGGCGTGCCCAGGAGACTTCACCAAGTTGACAGTTGGGGTTAATCATCCCAGGCAGTAGTTGATGACTGAAGGATCCATAGCTATGAGCCAATAGTTAGACAAAGGTGATGTGCTTAACCAGAGAATGATGGTTAGATATAAGAATTTAAAATACTATTTAAAATAGCATTTCACACAGAAATGTCTAGTCTTCGTGATAAGACAGAAATGCAGACTCTGTGTGAATGATCTTTCTTACAACAGAGACCCCTCCTCGGTCAAATGGATACTTACTTGGTCTTGTGGCTGAACCTCTGTCTGACTTCAAAATCTAGGACCTGGGATGGGGGGTGGGGTAGCTGCACAAGCATGAGGAATTAAGCTTGATCTTTTTTTTAAACATTATTTATTTATTTATTTATTATGTATACAGTATTTGCTCTACACATTTCCCCGGGCAGCTCTCAATGTAGATGGCTGTGAGCCACCATGTGGTTGCTGGGAATTGAACTCAGGACCTTGGGAAGAACAGCCAGTGCTCTTAACCTCTGAGCCACCTCTCCAGCCCAAGCTTGATCTTTAGATCCATGTGAAAAAGCCAGGCATAGTGGCATGTGTTTGTAATTCTAGACCCGGGGAGGTAGAGAAAGATGAATCCCTGGGGCTTCCTAGGTAGCCAACACAGCCTACTTGGTGAATTCCAGGCCAGTCAGAGACTCTGTCTCAAAGAAAAGGTGGATGGCACCCAAGGAATGACACGCAAGACTGTCCTCTGGCCTCTACATGCATATACACACATGTACACACATTCACTTTTACATACAATGTGGTGGTTTGAATAGGAATGACCCCCCAGCTCATATATTTGAGTGTTTGCTCATTGGGGAGAGGCTACTTGACAGGAATTAGGAGGTGTGGCCTTGTTGGAATAGCCCTGGCCTTGTTGGAGGAAGTGCGTCAGTGGGGGTGGGCTTTGGGCTTTCAAAAGCTCAAGCCAGGTCCAGTGTGTCTTCTTCCTGCTGCTTTCAGAGCTGGATGTACAACTCTCAGCTACTATGTCTGCCTGTCCATTGCCATGCTCTCTACTAGAGGACAAGAGACTAAACCTCTGAAACTATAATCAAGCCCCACTTAAATACTTTCTTTTATAAGAGTTGCCATGGTCATAATGTCTCTTCACAGCAGCAGAATACTAAGACATACACCCACACATTCACCAGTGTTTTGAAGGGCACATACCTAGGTCATTGCACAACAAATATAGACCAGAAGGATGGAGTGGCTGGCCTGGAAATTCAGGCCCAGATATCTCTTCCTGGCCCGATCTCTTGGCTGTTGGACCTCCCTATGAGGATCCTGCTAACATACTGCCCCTCCAAAAACTGAGCTAGGTTGGATGACCTCCAAAGTTATTCCTGGCTGTAGATAAGTGCATCATTGACATATCTTTTTTGGATTTTTTTTCAATAATCCCCTTGTCGTGTGTGTGTGTGTGTGTGTGTGTGTGTATGTACGAAGTTTGGGTATGCAGGTATGCATGCATGTGTGTGCCAGTAAGGGTGGCATTAGGCATTGTTTCTCAGAGATCCTCTACTTTAGTTTATGGAGGATATCTCATTGGCTTTGGATTTACCATGTAGGCTAGGTTGGCTAGCAAGTGACTCCCAGGAATCTACCCTTCATTATTATTAAAACACACATCAGCATACCCAGCTTTTTTACACTGGTTATAGAGATCTAACTCAGATCCTCATGCTTGCATTGCAAGCCCTTCATTAACTGAGCCAGCTTCCCAGCCCCAAGATTCTTAAATTCTGTGTCTGCTTTGCCTGAAACAATAGAATTGATATTTGCATCTGACAGATTAGTTTTAGCCTGGTTCTTAATTTTTTTCTTTAATTATTTTTATTTATGTGCATGGTTGTGACTGTGTGTGCATGTAAACACAGGTGCCCACAGAGTATAGGTGGGTTTGTTCTCTCGGGATGGAGTTACAGGCAGTGATGGGTTGCCAGACAAGGGGACTGGGAACTGAACTCAGATCCTCTGCAAGAGCAGTGTGCTGTCCTAAGCACTGAGCCATCTCTCCAGCCTTTAGCCTGGTTCTTAGCAACTTTGTTTGCATTGAACTTTATTAATATTTTGAAAGCATCATCCAGTCCACTCCCACTTGATCCAAGGGATTGTCAAAGAGAATGCCTAATCCAGGGAGTTTGTCCTCTCACGTGCAACTGTAATAAACATTTCAGTCTGTAGAGGATCTCTACATGTCAATGCCTGCCTTGCATTAAATTCCTTTTGAATTGCCACAAGCTCCCAGATCTTGTCGCTCCACTTTACAGAGAATGTCCCCAACTCAATAATGCCTAAGTTCAAATTTGAACTAAAGTCTCACAAGGCCATGCTTTCTAAACCCCAAAGAAGTCCCACAAGGGTTGCCAGGCGAAGATGCCTCTGTCTTCCACAGTTTCTTATGTACCATAAGGCTCTATTTGATTACAGAAAACCTTTGGCCACTGTGGTACTCTTCAGGCTTCCCATATAAAATAGAAGGCTCCAGTTTTAAATTTAAAAAGCTGGGGCTGGGGAGATGGCTCCCCAGAGAAGTCAGTAAAGTGCTTGAGCCTTACAAACCTGAAGACGGGGTTTCAAATCCCTAGACCAGAACCCATGTAAAAAAGCTGGAGGCAGTGGTGCACCTTTGCAATCCCCTGGAGGATTGCTGGCTAGCCAGCCTAGTCTACTTGGAGAGCCTAGGGCCAAGAAAAATCTTTGTCTCCAAAAGCAAGGCAGGGCCAGGGAGATGGGTCAGTGTATAAGAGCAGTGGTGCAAGTCTGAATTTAAAATTCCAGCCCACACACAAAAAGCTGGACCTGACTGCATGTGATCTGGTAACCCCAGAGCTGTGAGTTGTGGACACAGTAGGACTACCAGGCTTGCTTGATGCCAGGCTACCTACCTTTAGTGTCAATGAGGAAACCTTGTCTCAAGGGAATAAGGTAGAAAGTGATACAGAGGGAGACCCACATCCTCTTCTGGCCTCTGCATGTGTCCAGGAATGTGTATCTGCACACAAACATGTGCATACACACCTCACCTCTCTGTGTGACACAAATACATACACATGTACATATCAACACATACACATACGCACACGTATACACATATATATGTACACACATATGCGCATGTACACACATGCATTCATACACATGCATGCACACATACACACATGGATACACATACACAATACAACACACAGACAAATACACATATGAACAATACACACACACATACACTCCATGAATATAAAATAAGGTGGATAGTACCTGAGAAACTACAGTTGAGTTTGCTGAGTTTGTTTTCTTGCCTTCACATGTGCATACACGGGAACATGCATACATATCCACGCACCCCCCCACATGTACAACCACCCCTACACACATAAACCAGGTAAGTTGCCAACAAATATTGATTGGGCACTTATTGTGTCTTTAACAATCCATCATAGTCTTCTGGCTCCGGAAGAAATTTTAGAACAGTCTCATTCCTTAAAGATTTTACATTTGAAAATCAAGAAACCAATGAACTCAGTACCATGCCCAAGAAAGAACCATATCTTGTATGTAATTGAAGCCACCAAACTTTGCTTTGCTCCTGAGGCAGTGTGAGGATTTAGCTTCCTTCTCAGGACAAGCCACAGTGGTAGGCATTCTCTAAAACTCCCCTGAGAGGTGTTGGCATAGAAACTCAATGTCTCATAGCAGCCTGCAGGAGGCCAAGCACCTTGGCATCCGGCCTTCCTCCTGCAATAGTACGAATTTTTCCTCAGGGGATAAAATGATCAGCCCTTGCATCTTGTATAGAGATCACCTTATCTGGGGGCCGTGGCAACTGAATAGAAAAATATGGTGGTATGGGTCTGTGGTAACAGAAATAGAGCTGCTGGTACTCCTTAGTAGATGGAAGTGGGAAGGGTCCCAAGACTGTAGCCTGGAGTTCCAGTCATTGCTCCCTTCTCTCCTTCCCCAGTTGCAGGTGATCTTGGGAAATTCTGGAGTACACGGGAAGTAGAAGATTGACTGAAACAGGCTAAAAGATTCACCTGCCATGAGTCCATGACCTATCACTTTTTAGTGATGTAACTGTCTAGGGGTCACTTAGGTGCCTGGAAAGGAACTTTTCAGCCATGGTCCATAAGTAAACTCAAAAAAGAAAGTTTGCTAAGTTGGACTTTGGTAGGACGAGTCCTTTGGTCCATCTTTGGATCCCTGTCTGTGGTGAACAGGCATTTGTTCACATCTCTCCAGGAAAAATTAGTGCTCTACTTCCCTGTACCCAGGGGCCTGGCTCCATCATTGGCAGTCCTTGCTTGATATCCCTCAGTACCTCAGTTTTCTCACCTCAATAGGAGACAAGATGAGTTAGTGTTCAGACATACGATGGTATGATACTGAGCTGTCCTTGGGATAGCTGGATCACTGATGACTCTCAAGAAAATGACAGTTATTAGAACTCTACAGTGGAATATGTCCTTGAACCTATGAAGAGTGAGCCAATTCAAAGTGAAGAGTTGGGCAACTAGGTTTTTGTTCAATGGCTTCTTTGTCTTGGGTTCTGATTTAGTCTCTGGAATTTTGATCCTGTGATTGATTGATAAGCAAAGCAGATCCCCTTCTGGTTATGCAATAAGAAAATGCCAAACAAGGCATGAAGTATACAATTGTTCTATATTTGGATCCAAGGGATAACTGGGCTCATTAGGCAGTTCCATTGTGTGAATGTGGAGACCAGAGATCAAATATGAGTGTTGTTTCTCGGGGGCCATCTGCCTTGTTTTTTGAAATGGATTTTTCTCACTGACCTGAAGTTTGATGATTAGGATGGCTGAATGGCCAGAAGGCCGAAGGGACCCACCTGTTTCCACTGTCTTCCCAGTACTGGGATGACACAGGGGCTCATTACAACATTCAGTTTTTGTATGTGGGTGCTAAGGTTTGAAACCAGGTCCTTATGCTTTTAGATACTCATCCTACTGACCTCATTAAGTCGGCCATTCTTGTTTGGAGTTCCTCGGATGGTAAGGGTCAGATGACCCTGAAAGTGAAGCTGTCTAAAAGCACATTCCTTCATACATCTGGAGCCTGGACAGCACTCTTTAGGCCTCTCTCTCTCTCAAGGTGGCTTCTCCACATGGGTGTTCTGAAAGCCTGGGGTGGTGCTCACTGACCTTCAAGATCCTGTGCAGGGTCTTGAACTAATCATGTTGGACACTGTTGTCCAGGACCTAGGCCTCAACATCCCTTAGATAACATTTCTGTTGTGGTATAGAAGGCTAGGAAACTCTGGAACAAGCTGAGGGGTGTTCTGGTTCCCTAGTGTGGAGAACAGGTACATCCTGAGGGGTGGTGGGGAAGGTACCAGGGACGGAGGACCAGTCCTGCACACAGCTTAACCTCATAGCACCTCCTGACTCTATCTATCCCCAGAAGCCTCTGTGGACCCATACTCAACTGGGTTCTATACTGGGGAATCTCAGTTCCTTCTCTCAGCCTTCCATGCTCTTGTTGTCTTGGCTATTCTTATGAGAAAAGGAGGCTCTGAGATGGACACATCCAAGTGGATGAAGGGTGGGTCTTGCCCATGAAGACCCATCTCCGCTTCCGCTGAGGTTTTTGTGACCCTCCTTCCCAACGGCATGGCTTCAGTGAAGGGCGAGGCATATAGCCTTCATATCTCTCGTTCTGACACTGGGGCAACAGAGGTGGTGGGAGTTTGGTGCACACCTCTGCCACCTCTAGTTTTTGAATGATCACATTGGAAGCCCATAGGCTGCCTCTGCAGCCTCCTCCTCTAAGGCAAGCTGTTAACCAATGCTAGGGACCCAAGTGGAGGTCTAGGACTAAAAACTCATTAGGGTTCTATTCCAGGCTCACCTCCATTTCCTCTGTCCTCTCCACTGTATCTCATTCCCTGTTTCTTCCTCTTTTCCTTCTCCACTTTCTCTTCTTTTGCAGGTTTTTGTAATCCCAGAAAGTGCTGGGCTAGAGAACGACCTCTCCCTTCCAAGGTTTAAAGCAGGCACGTCTGTTCCCGGGTGCCCAGTGGTGTTAGAGCTCACACCTGCTCCCTGACATTTGCTCTGACACTCCAGCCACAGAGGTGGTGGGAGTTTGGTGCTCCAATGTTTACTGAACCTTTGAGAATGGCTGCACACCTCTTCCACCTCGAGTTTTTGAATGATCACATTGGAAGACCCACAGGCTGCCTCTGTAGCCCCCTCCTCTAAGACAAACTGCCTATTACTCGACGTTAGGTACTCAGGTGGGGGTCTAGGGAGCTATGGAGAAGCTAACTCATTGAAAGCCAGATAATCCCCAAACCTCATTTTCCCCACTGCAAATGACTGCCTCCAGTCCTGCCCCTTTACCACACCAGCCAAGAAGCCAGTGGACCGCTTTGCAGGGCTCCTTTTATCTTCCTGACCCGAGGGGGGGCATGGGCTAATGATCAGTGAAATCAGAAAAGGCCAAGAGGCCCAGCTAATCCACAAATTGGATCATCCTTCCCTGAATAATCAAGAGAGGAGCTGGCACAAGAGTTGGTTTCTCTCTTTGATCATTGGCGCACTCAGAACACACCTACATTTGTTCCCTGTGGGAATCCTCTAGGGAGTCGAAGGCTGGTTCTGTTTGGTCAAATAAAACTCATATATAGGACAAAAAAAAAGCTCCACCGTCCCTGGGGGGGGGGGTGTTTTAATATGACAGAAAGAAGAGAACTGAACGTCTTCACAGGTTGTATAAGCTCCAGATTTGATGGGCCAGTGCTGGTTGGTGCTGTAGATGTCCCTGTGTTGATGATGAATTAACCATATGTAAACATCGCTATGCCATCTGTAATTTACCTATCTTAATAATGGTAATTATATGTTGCAATAGTGTTGCCAATAACAAATGAAGCATGAGTTACTTTTTGAAAATCCATATATAGAGATGCTAATTTTTTTTGGTGAAAAGGAAAAAAATTGTGATTTTTATTACAAGATGATATTTTTTCTTAATAAGGTTCTCTTTGGGGTTCTTTTAAATGCAGGCATATCTGTAGTTGTCAAGTAATTTGGTTGACAAAGCTGCATTCACATGCGAGTTCTCATGGTAGGATTCATGTGGTGCATGTACTTTTATTACTAATTTGAGTGCGTGCGTGTGTGTGTGTGTGTGTGTGTGTGTGTGTGTGTGTGTGTGTGTGTACGTGAAAGCCCTGATTAAGGAAGACTGGCTGTCTTCCTTAATTTTGGTCTACCTTATTTTTCAAGACAGAGTCTCTCACTAAACCAGAGCTCGCTGACTTAGCTACTCTGGTTGAACAGCAAGCCTCAGGAATCTCCTGGTCTCTGCCTCCCTGGCACCAGGATTGCAAGAGGCCACCATGCTTGGCTCTTCACCTGGGTGCTCGGGATCAAACTCAGGACCACATGATCGTGCAGCAAGCATTTTATCAACTGATCTCTCGCCTCAGCTCCTAGTTTTTTGAGTGAGTATTAAGGAGCATCCATCCATTCTTGATCCTGGCAAAAAAAAAAAAAATGCTGCACAAAATAGTCCATATTAAGCTTGGGGAAGTGTTTGCACCATGGTATTAGGAAGTAGGCCTCTTGGGCAAGGAGAAGTAAGTGTGCCACGGAGAGACCATTGATGGGAAGAGGGAGAATCCCAAGAACTCTGACTCTGCCACTTATTATTATGACAGTCACGATCTTCGTCAGCTACTCTGTGTCTTCTTGAAGGATAAGCCCTAGATTATGCCTGTGGACTGTGGACATTTCCTCATAGAAGGAAGGTCATTGGAGATTCTAGCTGCTTCCTCCTGCATCTCCTGGCCACTTGTATATAATGCTCCTCTAACTGTAGATTGCCCTGTGGTCTCCGGAGGTATAAGAGTGCCATAGAGGCTCAAAGTTTAAGTGGGAGAAGAACTCCATTTTTGCGGCTAGTTAGTCTGGGTGAGATTTCTGGTGGCACAGCTGCTTTGGGGTCACTCGGACCCCTGTAAGTAACCTCTTACCTACTGTAAACAAGACCAATAATGTAGTTGTGCCCCAACTTGGGCTCTGGTGGGACAAAGTTGTGGTTGGTTGTGGGAGACCATCAGGAGGGACTGCTTACATTTCCCCAGGGAAAGCATGTGTTCCTGTAGAGTTCATGGGCAATGTCATATTTATTCTCAAGCCTCTGCTTCTAACTCTGCTTCTGCCTCTTGCTCAAAAATCTTCCAATATTTTCCCACCTGGCCCTGAATCACAACTGAAGTATCCCTCATGATTCCAGGGCTCTTATCCCATGCCTACTGCTGGCCTCTTTTGGCTCTTAGGCACAGTCTCTAACAAGGCATATCAGCCAAGCTCACTGGTAGCCCAGAACATTGGCACATGTGTGTTTTCCAGTCCCCAGAAACTGTTCCTCTGAGCCTTTGCCCAGTTCTTGTTGTGATCTCATTCAGGCTGAATGTCAGCTCCTCAAAGAAGGCCTTCCTAGACATAGAGACTTAACTCCCTTCTTCTCTGGCCTCCCTGCTGGCTTGATTTTACTCCACACTTCTTTTTACACACACTCCCATCCCTCGCGTCATTTGTTTATTTGTCTGCTGACTTGCTGATAAAATTGTAAAGCCATGCATGTAGGAACTCTGTCATATTTGTTCTTGCACCCATTGCCTTGGAATTTTCCTGTGCCTGATGTCCAATAATCAGAATGAAGGACTTGGGAAATGGCAGTTCTAAACTCTACCGGTTTGTGTCGTCAGGATTAGGAACCAGGCAAAGATATCTTGGTAGAAACAAGTTGATGCTCTCATTGTTGCTGATAATTAACACAAGACCTAATGAAATCCACATCTTTGTAAATATTTATAGAACATTTTGGACATAAAGGAACTCAAGGAACCTTCAGTGCAAACTGAATCAAATATTCTTGTTGAATATGGCCTCCCAAACCTGTATCTGTCATCCTTCTTTCCTCCTTCCCTCTCTTGTTCCCTCCCTCCTCTCTCTCTTCATTACTCCCACTCTTCTTTTCTTTTCCTTCTCTTTATCCCTTTCTTTTTTCCCCTTTTCTTCTCTCTCCTCCCTTCTTCCCTTCCTTTCTTTCTTCCATAACCAAGACCCATGCACATGCTAGGTAAGTACTTTACCACTGAGCTACCTCCCTAGTCCTCTTTTTCATTTATTTTGAGGTAATGTCTAGCTAAGTCTCTCAGGCTCTCTTTGGACTTTCTCTGTAGACCAGAAAAGTCCTGAACTTGCAGTTGTAACTATGAGATTGTTTCCTGAGTGTATTGGTATAGCTTACTTTTTAAAACAGGATCTCCAACTGCTTCCAGAGCTTGATGATTTGGCTATACTGGGTAGCCAGTTGACCCCAGTGATCTACTTATCTCTGCCTTCCCAGTGCACTGGGATTACAGGAATGTGGCATCACTCCTGCCCTTTTCTCATACCCCACTTTTTTTTTTTTTAATCAACTTGGGTTTTCATGCTTGCAACAGACTGAGCCATCTCCTCAGCCTGAAGAGATGGGTTTTTAAAGCCTCCAGCTGAGCTAGAAGAGTAAGAAAGGAAGCCAAATTAATCTCAATTGCTAACATTTATTGAGCACAGTCAACATAGTTGACTGCTGAATGTGGTAAGCTAAAATACTATTTAATTTTCATGACCAGGTTTCATTGTATTCCTTCTGTTGTAGACATAGGAGACTTGAATCTCTGAAAAACCACTTGTCCAGGACACAAAAGCCACACATGGTTGTGATGGCTTTGAAATGTGTCAGGTTTGCTAGACTAAGCAAATTTTGCAAACAAAAGAAAAAAATAAACACTCTTTCTCGTAATGTTTAGCAAGGAGAACTGAAGACCAGGGCAAGGAGTGGACATTCCATAGCTAGCACATGTGGATGCTGTTCCAAGGGATCAGTTCATCATTGTCGGACAGCAGGTGGTCCTGGCTCACCTTCCCCTGACTCTTCTTTGGGACTATTGATTCCCAGCAAGTGGGGAATGGGGTTTCTTTACCTTTTGTATGATGTAGTGGTGTGTGTGTGTGTGTGTGTGTGTGTGTGTGTGTGTGTGTGTGTGTGTGTGTGT
>CAJQZJ010032114.1:5406506-5428229 GCA_907164525.1 Lophiomys imhausi
CACACACACACACACACACACACACACACACACACACACACACACACCTGTACCCAGAACACATGAATGTGTGTGCACATACATGTACAGTGTTTGTGCAAATCTGGACTTTTGAGAAAACCACAGAATTCAATAGGGAATGAAAATGTGAAGGGAAAATTATCTCTCTTCTCTCTCTCTCTCTCTCTCTCTCTCTCTCTCTCTCTCTTTCTGTGTGTGTGTTAGAGAAGGAGAGAGAAATTAGTTTCAATGTGAAAGCTTCCTGGTATCTCTTTAAACATGTGCCCAGCAAGGGGATTTAGGCTAGTCAGAGAGGCTGATCATATCCAGCTTGTCTTGAACATATAGGCAGATAACTAGTAACCGGGCGCAACACCTACAGCTACCCAAAGACTGTGCACTGCCTCATAAGCAATGTGTTTAATGTTACTGAACATGCGTAAACGGAGATTTAAAGCTTGTGGTCATTTTCTAAGCCTCAGCTTCTTAAACTGCCGGTTGTCATCTCATATGGTGTCATGTAAAGGAATGTAGGGACAATGAACTCTCTGGGAACCGCAGAAAGTTTCTGAACACCCAATGAACAAAGGTTCATTTGAAGTCATTTATGTAGCAGGAACCCACGGTGTGTCTGGAGGTACTCACCCATGTTGCCTCTCTCAACCTTTCTTCAGTCTCAGCTCCAAACACACAATATGCACATTTTGCGGTGTTCAAGCTTCCACTTCGTACCACACCAACAAATGTAGTCTGAAATGCTTTAGCTCAGATTCGAGACTACTCTGTTGTGGGTTTCGGTGTCTTTACGGTACATATAAACACGATCTTTTTGGGACTGGCAAAATGGTTCAGCTGGTAATAGTATGTAACACTTTACCGAGACTGCAGTTCAGTTTTCCGGCTTCGCAATGTATGACTAGTGAATCCTATGCCATCTTCTGGTCTCCTCGGACACTGAAACCATTGTGCATATATACAAACACACATGCATAACTTGTGATGATTTCAATAAGAATGGTCCCATAGGATCAACTATTTAAATGCTTAGAATCAGAGAGTGGCATTACTGGAAAGGGATTAGGAGTGTGGCCTTCTTGAAGTAGATGTGGCCTTATTGGAGGAAGTGTTTTACTGACCGCTTTGAGATTTCAAAAGCCCAATCCAGGCCCAGAGTCTGCCTGTGGATCTTGATGGAGAACTCTGAGCTCCTCCAGCACCATGTCTGTCTGTGGGCCACCATTCTTCCTACCATGCCGAATGAACTAAACCCCTGAACCTACAAGCAAGCCCCAGTTAAATGTTTTGACTTACAAAAGTTGTCTTGGTCATGGTATCTCTCTCTTTACCTTTACAATAAAGCAGTTACTAAGACATAAATTTAAAAAATAAAGTATTAAAAAAATCTTTTAATTACAGAAAACAAAGACTTTTCATATTCTCCTACTGCTATTTCTTAGTGTGTGTTAAATTAGTGTATCTTTGGATTATATTGTGTTAGAACATTTAATTTAAAAAATGCTGAGTTGCTGGCCAGAGTTTCATCAAAAACTGTTCAGTAATCTTTGACTTAAGAGCAGAGCAGAATTTCTAATACTTTCTAAAATGGTTCTAAAATACTTCTGCCAATTTATAATATGTGCTTTATGAAGTAGTATTCTCAGCATCACTGATTATCAAATCAAAACATTGGCCAGCCTGACAAATACTGGAGATTCTCTCTGGCCTGCAGTATCAAATATTCATCCCTCTAATTACTTATCTAAAAATATTCAAACACATTCATTTCATTAGTATGCAAATTTGCTTTTTGTCCTTAATAAATGTTAAAATTATATGCATATCAAAAAACTGTTTTAAAATAAAATTCCTTACCATTTATTATCAGTAAATGTTTGATTTGCATGCCAACTTCACATATCTATTTTGCATTCCTGCACCCAGATTCACAGAAAAGCTTTTTTTTTCCTTTTTTTTTTTTTTTTTAGGTCAAAAGAGGTTGACAGTGAAAATGTATAAGGACCCACTGTAGACATTTAAGGATTTATTTTCTTTCCAGTTCTTATGTTTGCATATGTGGTGTACATGTGTGTATGCATATTTGTGGGGCGTGGATGTGTGTGAGGTACATGTATACATGGGTGTGCATGCAGGTAGAGGTCCAAGGTTGCTATCAGGAATCATCCTTATAGCTCTGCTACCTTACTCTTTGAGGCATGGTTTCTCATTCAAAGTTAGATCTTGCTGACGTGGCTAATTTTGCTAGTCAGATTTCTCTGGGGATCCCCTGCCTCTGCATTCCCAGGTTGGAATTGTAGGTGGGCCCCCGCCTACATTGTGGCATTCATGAGATGACTGGGGATCCAACTACATTCCTCACGCTTGTTCAGCAGGAACTTTAAACACTGAGCAAATCTCCCCAGCAGGAATTGTTATAAGTCAGGTCTTCCACTGGGTGTATAAAGGCTCACAGGAAATGGTTTTTAATCATTTAAAACAGGAGTACAATGGGCTATGAAAATCACAAGCTGTAGAGATGACAACATCCAAACTGTCAACAAGTCATTATCCAATAAACAGGACATGGCGAATAATAGCGCGCGCGCACACACACACACACACACACACACACACACACACACACACACACACGCGTGCACACATCCTAATCAGCTTTAGCTGTCAACTTTACACAAACTTAGCATTACCTCAAAGTACGAACCTCAACTGGAGAATTGCCTCCATCTTCTTAACTGATGTAGGAGGGCCTAGCCTACTCTATTTGATGCCATTCCTACACAGGTGGGACATGGGTACATAAGAAACGGGTCTGGGAGCAAGGCAGTAACTGCCTCCTTGCCCGCCTGGTTTCTATGTCAGCTCCAGCCTCCAGGTCACTGCCTCGTCTTCTTTCCCTGGCTTTCCTTGATGAAATAGCCCCTTTGCTTTTGGAATGAGCGTTTTATGACAGCAAAAGAAATAAAACTAGAACACTCCATGAGGTGTTTATCATCCAGTTCCCATCATATAACCCTTTATAGGTACATATACCTGTTTACATAGTGAAATCTCCAAATATAGTTGCCTCTGAAAGCCAGGATGAAAAAAAGAATTATCAGAAGGAAATGCTTTAGAGATCAAAGACCTAGGTCTCAGGGTAATTGTTACTAACTTGTTCTGTGACCTTCAGCGAGAATTTCTCCCTCTCATTTGTTTCTCTATCAAAAAAGAATATTTGGCAAGAATGGCACACACCAAACTCTCCCATGCTTTATTTGTTGTTACTTTTCCCTTGCCTGTGAATCACATTGTCAAATGAAAGTTCATGAAAGGGGCCTGACCCGGCTGGTATGAACCTGCAGTCGTAGCACAGGGCATGCTGTCACTGTGGAGAGTCTGGATCTCCAACCCTGGGTGTGTCTTTCCTTGTTCACAGCCACCTCTTTCAATGGCTCCTGGGGACTTCCAGCGGAACCTCTAAGATTCCTGAACACAGCTGACACTCTAAATGAGATGAGAGATATAATTTGCATGAGCTCTACCATTTAGTTTTGTGTGTTCACTGTGTGTGTGTGTGTGTGTGTGTGTGTGTGTGTGTGTGTGTGTATACATGCTTTGTACTCACCTATGCAGACACAGGTAGAGGCCAGAGGGAGACATATGGAGGTCTTTCTCAATCAATCCTCCAATTTATTCTTTGGTGACAAGGTTTCTCATTGAACTCACAGTTCTCTGACTCAGCTAGAATGGCTGGCCAGTGAGCTCTCCAAACCTAACCCTCTCTGTTCCCCAGTGCTAATATTACAGACACATGCACCACTATGTGTGTCCTTTATGTTGGTGCTGGAGATCCAAATTCAGGGCATTGTGTTTACACACCAAGCACTTTACTCACTGAGCCATGTCCCAACACAATTCTTTTATCTAGTCTGAGAAGTAAAGGAATCTGGGCCAACCTCTATAGGTGTCAAAAACACAGGCCACCTGACAGCAAAAGAGAAAATAGCTATCCAGGTGAGGGTGTCTGGTTCTCTCCTGTTCTCTAAGAGATGAGAGAATCCAGGGATTGGTAGAGCTCTCTGGTTCCGTGTCATCTGACCTCTGCTGCTCAGTAGCTGATAACCTTTAGCACTATAAATGACTCATCTTTATGGTCAACTTGACTGGAGTTGGAATCACCTAGGAGACCAACCTTTGAGCATGTCTGTCTAGGAGCTTCCATACTGTGTTAGGTAAGGTAGGAAGACACACCCTAAGAGTGGGCAGCACTGTCCTGTGGTAGTTAGTTTTTTTTTTTTTTTTAAATTGACATGACACAAACTAGAGACACCATGGGAAGAGGAGCCCTCAATTGGGAAACTGCTTCCATCAGATTGCCCTTTGGGCACGTGTATGGGACTTTTTCTTGATTAATTAGTGATGCCAGAGGACTCAGCCCATGGTGGGTGTGCCACCCCTGGGCAGGCAGTCCTGGACTGTGTAAGAAAATAAGCCGAGCAAGTCAGTAAGCAGTGTTCTTACATGGTCTCTGCTTCAGTTCCTGCCTCTAGGTTTATGCCTTGAGTTCCTGCCCTGGCTTCCCTTGCTGACAGGTTGCTTTTGGTCAGTGTTTTCTCACGGCAACAGAGAAGCAAACTAAGACAGAAATTGGTACCAGAGAGTGGGCATTGCTGTTATGGACTTGATGGTATTGCTGTGGAGGACTGTGGAAGTGTTTGGAGCTTTGGGCTGGAAAAGCCATTGAATGCTCAAAGCTTAAGGAGCTATTGTGGGAAAGGTAACACTGAGAACAATGTAGACAATGAAGGCCTGGCTTGACTTTTCAGTGGCAAAAAAAGACTCCACCGGAACCATTTGTGTGATAATTGGAATAAGAATCTTCTAAAGTAAAACCTTTGCTTTAGTGAGGCAGTAGATGCTGGTCAGCAGACTCTGAGAAATCAGCTGTGATCAAGAAGAGATCAACAGTGTCTATTCACTTATAACTGAATTTCAGTCATATGGTACAGGATAACTATACTACAACCAATGCACCAAAGGGAATAGGAACATAGACTTTGTTACTTGTTAGTCAGGCACTTTGCTCTAGTGATGCTGCCTTGTAGGCTCCCAGTGTATGAGGAGGCTCTTGGTCCTCATATGACTGCTGAACTGGGGGGGAAGAGACTGATATGTAGGGACACCCATCTCCGGAGGAGTAGGATAGGAGGGAGAGGGTAGGAGGGGTGGAAAGAGGGCACTATGATGGAGATGTAACTTGAAGTAATAAACAAACAAACAAACAAACAAATAAATACACAAATAAATAAATAAATAAATAAATAAATAAATAAATAAATAAGCAAACAATCAAATAAATAAATAAATAAATAAATGGGGTCAGCATAGTTGAAGTAAATCTCCTGGGAGTATTTCCTCTGGTCAGCACACAGATCCTGTGGTCAGAGGAGGCCAAGACTGCATCTTAAACTGGCCACCAAACTTGTCAATGTGTAAATATCTCCCAAGTAGTACTGGGTTTGGTAAATAAAACTATAGTATGGAAGGGGTCATAGAGAACAGCTGAAGCTTGACACTTTAAGAGGCCAGGAGAGGCCATTGGTGAAAGTTCAGCCTCAGTTGCAGTGGAAACACGTAGGGTTGAAGAAATCTTGGAGAGAGGCTGACACTTGGTACCATGCAGCAAGGTTGTAATCCCTGAAAAGGCCAAGAGAGGCCATTAATGAAGGTGTAGTTCATTAATGAAGTTGCAGTGGATACCCCATGATATAGGAGATGTCATATGTGGAGTGGAGACAACCTGAACCTACCAGATAAGCTCTGTGTGCTGTAGATGACAGAAGTAGGGGAATGTAGTTAGCTCCCAAGCCCTTTGGAGCTGGAAGATGATGAGAACATCCTAGATGTTGGACATCAAGCCTTTTTACATCATTGGCTTTGGGTTCTTCTTTTAATTCAGTTGTTCCTATGCCTTGGTCCTACTGCTCGAAATAAGAAAGTACTTAACTTGTTAACTTATTTTACAGCATCCATAGTTAAAAGCCCTTGAATTTTTAAAGTATTTGGATTTTTTTTTAACTGTGGGGTTTTTAAAGTCATGTTAGGTTTTATATTGTAACATTAATAGGAGATCTTGGGGCTTAACAAGAAAGGAAAGGTTATGGTTGAATAATGGTGTGTGTTCATGGGTTGAGTTGACAAAGGTCAACTGTGCTGGTTACTTTAGGTTGGACAACTTAACACAAACTAGAGTTGCCTGGAAAAGAAAGAACCTCAACTGAAAACTTGCCTCCATGATACTGATCTCTGAGTATGTCTGTGGGGATTTTTTTTTTTGATTAATGATTGATGTGGGAGGGCTTAACCTACTGTGAATGGTGTTATTCATGGCAGGTGGTCTTGGGTTGTATAAGAAAGCAGGCTGGCCGGGCGTGGTGGCGCACGCCTTTAATCCCAGCACTCGGGAGGCAGAGGCAGGCGGATCTCTGTGAGTTCGAGGCCAGCCTGGTCTACAAAGCAAGTCCAGGACAGCTAAAGGATATATAGAGAAACCCTGTCTCAAAAAAAAAAAAAAAAAAAAGAAAGCAGGCTGACCTCCAAGAGACTAAACACAACAAAACGAGATACAATAAGATAAGGCAAAAGCCCTCATATTGACACTGGACAAGGCAACCCAATAGGAGAAAAAGAGCAGGCAAAAGAGTCAGAGACACACCCCCTCCCATTGTTAGGAAAACACCAAGCTAACAGCCAAAGCATATATATATATATATATATATATATATATATATGCAGGGGGGCTGGTGCAGACCTTTCCTGGCCCAGGAGGTGAGGGGGAGTGGATCTTGGGGAGAGGGGCGTGGTAGGGTGGGGCTAGGAAGAGTGGAGGGAAGGAAAATTGTGGTTCAGATGTATTGTATGAATACAATTAATCTATTTCAATAAAAATAAAAGGATTATCCTTGCTTCCAACTTCCACCTGCCAAGCATGTGTTACCATGTATGGCTCCATGTGTTTCCTGTAGTAAAGTTTCTGTTTAAATATTTTGCTCATTTTAAAAACAATACTTACTATAGAATTCTAATAGTTCTTCATACAGTCTAGATGTAAGTTCTTTGTAAGATACAATTTTTTTCTCAGTCTGTTTGTTGCCTCTTCATTTTTGGTTAATAATGTCTTTTGAAAAACAAAATTTAAAATTTTGAATTTCAATGCATTTATTTCCTCTAGTTTATATTTTGGGAATTAAACTTAAGAACTCTCCCCCAGTGATACTAGGGCTCTCCCTACACTTATTTCCACCAGTTTTTGTACACTGAAATTTGTTATTCATTTTAAGTAGCCTTTTATATATGGTACGATGTAATGGTTGAGATTAATTTTTAGTACTAGTTAAACTTTGTGTGTGTGTGTGTGTGTGTATGTGTGTGTGCGCATGGTGTACGTGTTCACATATATGGAAGCACAAGTGCTAATGCATATACACTTACAGTGTGAGTGTGCACATGGAAAGCAGAGGTTCATGTTGGGTAACTTCCACAATCATTCTCTACTTTATTATGATGACGAAGGGTCTCTCCCTGAACCCAGAACTCACCAACTCAGCTAGTCTAGCTAACAGCTTCTTTCAGGTATGTCCTGCCTTTGCCTGGCAAGTTCAGGTCACCAGGCCCATGTGGCTTTTTTTAGGTAGGCATTGGACAAACAAACACATATCCTCACAAGTTTGCAGCAAGAGTTTTATCCATTGAACCATTGCCTCAGGCCCCAAAATATTATTTTTGAGCTTGGAGCATGAATGTGGTAGAGAGCTTGCAGAGTAGATGCAAAACTCCAGGATTCATCCCAGAACTCCAACACACACACACACACACACACACACACCCCAAAAAGTTAGGGAGACGATGAGACTCAAAATGTAAAGTGTTTGGAAAAGAAATATGGCTGCTAGGAGATGGTGAACTATAATTTACTGGTAACTAAAATTGAAAAGAAGAAAAAAAGCAAACATCCAAAACCAATATAACATTTCGGTCTTCATATGATCCAAATTCAAGGGGCCTGCAATATTCTTGACTTTGCCTTTGCGGGTTAGTTAATGGTCTAGTTTGTTTCTAATAGGGCTTCCATTGCTACAGTGTTTTCTTTTACTCTTCTGAGCTTCCTAGCTTACTTTTTTCCCCTTACTCTTTTCTTTTTGTAATCTCTCTCTCTCTCTCCTCTATTAGAGAGAGATCTTACTAGAGACTATGGAACATTATTCAAGTTTCTCTGCATCTTCTTTGGGTGGTTATTGTCTTTGGGAATCTATTCTTGGCTTATCTTTGTCCTCGATGGTCATTTTTTTTTTTTTGGAAAAAAAAGAAATTAAAAGAAAGCAGGCTGAGCAAGCCATGGAAAGCAACCTAATAAACAGAGTCCATCTGTTGCTTCCTTGCCAGTTCCTGCCTCTAGTTTCCTGCCCTAGTTTTCTGTAGTGACAAACCGTCACCTGGAAGTAGAAGGTGAAATGAACCCAAGTTGGTTGTGATTTGTGTTTTATTACAGCAACAAAGAAACAAACTAGAACACATCCAATGGGCCTGGATCCTAAATTGAATACAAAGCAGAAAGCTACTTGAACACAAGCATTCATCCCTGCTTCTTGACAGTGGATACAGTGTAACTAACTGCCTTAAGCTCCTGCTGCCGTGAGTTCCCTGCAGTGATGGACTGTATCCTCAAACTGTGATCCAAAGTCAACCCTTCTTTCCTTAAGTTGCTTTTTTCACAGCAATGATAAAAGCAACTGCTGCCTCTATCCTCCTTCTTTGGAATTTCCTTTTCTGTCAAAATGGTAATTCATAGCATAGCATGCTATGATCATGGGGAAAATGGAGGGATATATGTCTCATCAAATCTTGCAGAATAGTTCAAATGCAGCAAGTGCCAAGCTGTATTAGCTAACCATTAACATCAGTCTTGTCAGAGAACTCTGGTGAAGGCTCTTTGCCCTCCTTGCCTTGGCATTTCCCAATTAGACAGTCTCTTTCAGCCTTACCACACCTTTGAAACTGCTCCATGGGCAGCCATCTGCCTTTTGTGCTGTGCTTCCTAAACACATCTGCTTACACCCTATGCCTCCTACCTTAAAGTCTAAACACTTCTACATTATTCATCAAAAGCATCAGCTTACAAGATCAACCATAAAAGTCCTTTCACATCATTCGCACAAACAGGTGTTTGAACCATTTCCAGAAACAAAATTACAGAAGGGTTGGGGGTGGGAGAACTATGCCTCTGTTTGTTGGTCTAAAAATATTGTCTCACCAAACAATTTTTCATCTTGTTTTCCAGAGAGTTAATTTCCAAGCAATGAGGATTATCTGATTTCAGATTAGAAAACGCAACACCAGGGTCAACCAACCCAACAAAACAGTCCCTAAAGAATTTACAATCTGTTTAAGAATATATAACCATAGCTCCCTCCCAAAACAAGTTTCTGAGGGTCTGGGGGGCCATGAGGCTCACAGAAAAAAAATCCTGAAATGAATAACAAAAGAAAGTGTGACCAGTGGAGGTTCTCCGACATGGGTGTCATCAGAAGGGGCCCATGATTGACTTCCTAGTCAGATTTAACTATCTGATACAACCTGGAATTGTCTGAAAAATCTTTCTCTACTGAAGGGTTTCTCAGATCAGAGACACTGAAGGCGTGTCTATGGGGGACTGTATTGACTATGAATTGATGTAGGAGGGCTCTGCCCATTGTGGGCAGTGTAATTTCCTGAGGATGTGGTCTTGGGTTATATAAAAGAGCCACCTAGACATAAGCCTATGAGCGAGCCAGCAAGCAGTGTTCTTCCATAGATTCTGCTTCAAGTTCTTGCCTGGAGTTCCTGCCCTGACTTCCCTCAATAATGAACTATAACCTGCAAGCTGAAATAGAATCTTTCTTCCACTCTTCATACAAATCTCAGCAAATGGCCTAGGTTAGCTTGGAGACATTTGGTGTGAACTGGAAGGTTTTCTCATGATGAACTTATTTATACTCGTCCTCCATTCTTCCCCAACTCTTAACTCCTCTTTCTCCTTCCCAAGTTTTACTTTTTTCCTGGTTGCCCAGTTTCAGAGACCTCTTTTTTTTTTTTCAATTGAAAATAGATTCTTCTCCAACAAAGCAGGACTCACAGGGTCTCACAGAGACTGAAGCAGCAATCTGGGAGCCTGTGTGGGTCTGACCTAGTTCCTCTGCATACATGTTATGGTTGTGTAGCTGAGTGTTCTTATGAGACTCCTAGCAATGGGAGCCGGGGCACTCTCTGACTCTTTTGCCTGCTTTTAAGACACTTTTCTTCCTACTGAGTTGTTTCATATTGATATGAGGATATGTGCCTAGTTGTGTTGTAACTTTTTCTGCTATGTTTGGTTGCTATATCTTGGAGAACTACTCTTTTCTGAAGAGAAATCGAGTGAGAGTAGATCTGGGGGAGAGGGGAGGTGGGGGAGAGGGAATGGGAGAGAAGTGGGGAGGGAAAACTTCTGTGGGAATAAAATATATGAGAGGACAAATCAATAAATAATTTAAAAATCTTTTAAAAATTAGATTCTTCTTTTATACAATACATCCCAACCACTGTTTCCCCTCCCTCCATTCCTCCCACCTCCTTCCCATTTCAACCTCTCCCCCCAGATCCACTCCCACTCCATTTCCTTTTCTGAAAAGAGCAGGCCTCCAAAATGCTACAGCCAAACTGGACAAAACAAGATACAGTAAGGCAAGGGAAAGCTCTCATATTGAGGGTGGATAAGGCAACCCAATAGGAGGAAAAGAGTCTGAAGGGCAGGCAAAAGAGCCAGAGATATACCTGTTCCCCATTAGGAGTACCACAGAGACACCAAGCTAACAGCCATAAGATATAGGCAGATGATTTGGTGCAGATCCATGCAGGCTCTGTGTTTGCCTTTTCAGTCTGGGTGAGTCCATGTGAGCTATCCTTAGTTGATTCAGTGGGCCTTGTTCTCCTGGTACCCTCGTCTGTCTGTAGAGACTCTAACAGTCCCACAGTCTTTCCTCTCCCTCTTCAGTGCAATCTCTGAGGGGAGGGGAGGGACCCAATGGAGACTTCCAGTTTACACTCGCTTTCCACATAATGTCTGGTTGTGGGTCTCTTCACCCATGTAAGCATTAATACCCAAGTTCAGACTCCTAGAACCCATGTTAAAAAAATAAATTAAAACTAGACTTGGAAGATCCCTAGGACTTGGGAGACAGGTGAATCTTGGGAGCTTGTTGGGTAGCTAACCCAGACCAATATGTGAGCTCCTGGCAAGTGCGAGTTCCTATCTCACAAAACAGGGTGGAGGAGACCCAAGGGAAGACACTTGATATTGGCCTCCTGCTCCCACATGCATGCACACATACATGTACATGCACACACATGAACACACATGATGACACATACAAGGTACTTAATGGATGCTTAATAGCTGTGTGCCAAATCCGTGCAATAATGATGGTTCCTGTTAGAGGTTGACTTACATACCCTATTGCAACAAGGCAGCCGAGACAATGAATTTGGAAAGAAGGATGTTTATTTGGTCTTATGGCTTCAGAGATGTCAGCCAATGGTTGATTGGTCCTGTTGCTTTGAGTCTGAGGCAGCACAGTGAAGAAAGAAATGACGCGGGGTCCCAATATTCTCTTTAAGGACACACTGCTGGTGACCTTTCTCCCAACTAGATCCTAGCTTCTAAAGGTTCCTCTGCCTTCAAAGAGTGTCTTTGGCTGGTGACCAACTTTTTCAATACGCAGGCTTTTGGGGTGTGGACCATTGTTCAAGATTTGAACCACAAACCTCAAGTAAGCTTGTTGGTGTCCTGAGTTGGGGATATGGCTCGGTGGCTGTAGTGTTTGCCTAGCATACACAAAGCTCTGAGTTTGACCTTCATCCCCTTTTAAATTAGATGTTTGCTGCACATTTGTCAGGTAGTAGAGGCAGGAGGATCAAGGGTCCAAGTTCATTCTGCCTACACAGTGAGCTGGAGGACAGTCTAAGTTTTATGAAATTCTGTCTAAAAAATAAAATTGGTGATGTCCTAAAGCCCAAGATGTCTAAATATAAACCTAACGGAATATACTGATGGCACATTCAATTAGTTATTGAGTTTATACTGGACTACAGCAAGCTCTTAATCTGAGACGACTAATGCCCACATAGAAAATGCTGCATTAAAGTTTATGTTAAACTTTTTATTTTCAAAAGGACAAATAAGATGATTCATGGGCAAAGGTGGGTGGTGTGCAAACCTGGTGGCTGGAGTCCAATACTCAGAACCCACATAGCAGTGGAAGGAGAGAAACGACTCCACAAAGCTGCCCTCTTCCCTCCACTTCTGACCACCGTGGCTTGCACACCCTAAACACACGTCATGCACATATACACACAATGACTCTATATAAAACATAATTTTTTAAAAGAAAAGAATGCCGTGTGAAGTGACACACCCACAGAGTGTCCAGAAGAAAGGCTGAAACTGGGCTCTGAAGCTACAAACCAATGAGCCTAGAGGTTACACACAAGTGTGAAGTGGCAAGGGGCTGGAAAGATTCCTTCCTAGAACCTTCTGGGGAGTGTGGCTCTGCTGCCATCTTAGTTTTGGACTTCTTACTTCCAGAACTGTGTGACAATACATTTCTCTTGTTCCAGGGCCACCTCATTGCTACAGAAGCCCTAGGACGCTATCATTTCTTCACGCACCTTCACTCAACACTTTGTGACACCTTCCGGTTTTCTTCCAATTCATTCTTCTGTCTTCTTTGTTTCTGTCAAGTCAGGGTCAATCTTGTATCAATCTTACATCCACTGAGCAGGCCCAGAGTGGGGGGAAAATATGGTTAGTGAATTAAACCGAACTGAGTTGAAAAGTACTCACAGTGGTGTGATTTTTTTTTTCCTTGCTCTAGGCCTGTGTCAGAGATACAGTACAGGGTGTTGAAGGAGATACATTTGTGAGAATTGGCCTATCCCATCCCACAATCTCTCTAGAGGCCCCACCCACCTCTGCTTTTCTTCTTCCTCTTCTGGTTTGTCCTTGTATACTTTGCCCTGAATCCAGAATCAACACTGTGGATAATGGTCCCACAACTTGACCTTCCAAGGATGCCCCCTAAACTTGATGGTCCCAAATCTTGATTTTCCATGGATGACCCTTAAACGTGATGGTCCCATACCTTGGTCTTCCAAAACTGGCCCCAAACTTTAACCTTCCAAAGATTACCCGCAATCTTGACCTTCTACAAATGAACCCAATCCTTGATCTTCCAAAGATGGCTCCAAACTTTGACCTCCTAAGAAAGTCTTTACTGTCAAAGCAGATGGTAGCACATTGAACACAGCACTCATGCCCCCCTCTTTCTCTTTTTCATTCCTTCAGCTAAGGAGAATGTATTTCTTTTCCTTCTCTTTGCAAGTATAGTTTCCTCCTAAACACAAATAACAATCTTGTTGCCCCATAATTAGATTGGATTACAGAATAATTACAGCCTTGTTTGCTCTCGGCAGATTACATGGTAATTATACTTGGCATTACCATGAAGAACCAAGAAATTCTGACGATGTCATTACATGGTTATTTGTACAGTACAATGCAGCAGTGTAATTATACATGCAACATTTGTTCTCCAATAGGAGAATGATTAAAACAATGCTAATGCTTCAAAGTGTTGATTAGGTGCCAGCGTGATATGACATTGACAATGTGGGAAGGGTGTCTGGTTATTAATTCTTCCCACAACATAACAGTATGTGCCTTCTTCTGGACTCCCTTGTTACCTCTTCAGCAGGCTGTGCTGTGGTCAAGAAGGACATATGACCATATGCTTTCCTTTCTGTCTTCACAGCTTCTGTATGTTTATAGCAGCCGGTGGACTTCAATCTACATTAAAACAAAGGGGGGTTCTTTCAATCCATCCTCTCCATCTTCCACCAGATTCTCCAAGCTTCAGGTTTGGTTGTGGGTCTCTGCCTCAGTTTCTGTCAGTTTCTGGGTGAAGCCTCTCTGATGACACTTATGCTAGGCTTCTGTCTGCAAGTGCAACAGAATGTTATTGATAGTGTCAGGGGTGGGCTCCCTCTTGTGGCATGGGTCTTATCTGGGCCAGTAATTGGTTGGCCCTTCCCTCAAATTCCACTCCATCTTTTACCCCTGCACATCTTGTAGACAGGACAAATTGTGGGTCTGTCTTGTGACTGGGTCAATGTCCCAATGCCTGGTTACAGGAGAAGGCTAGTTCAGGCTCCATATCCCCCATTGCTAGGAGCTAGGGTCACCCTCATAGATTCCTGGGAGTTTCCATTGTCCTGGGTTTCTAACTCATCCCAGAGGATTGAAGGAGCAAGAGGGGTCAAGGATGCCACATGTAAACCTGGTCCCAAAGAAGGTCATAGAGACTGAACTGCCAACCAGAGAGCATGCATGGGGCAGACCTAGGTCCTATGCACATAGGTAACAGTTGTGCAGCTGGGTCTTCCTGGGTGACTCCTAAAGCGGGAACAGGGTCTGTCTCTCTCTACATTGCCTGCCTCTGGATCCCTTTCCCCTAACTGGGTTGCCTTGTCTACCCTCAATAGAAGGTGTGCCTAGTCTTAGTGCAACTTCATATGCCAAAGTTGATATCCATTTCTGAGGAGAACACAAGGAGAGGTGGATGAAGGAGGGAGGGGGAGACTGGGAAGAGAGGAGGGAGAGGAAGCTGTGATCAGGATGTAAAGTAAGTAAGTAAGTAAATAAATAAATCCAAGTAGAATTCTGAAATGGGAATGGAGGATAAATATGATCAAATGAATTTATGAAATTCTCAAAAAACTATTTTTTTCATTTTTAAAAGAATTACATTAAATAAAAAACAAAGTATCTCTAAACAAACACAAACAAAGGGAGGGACTGGGAAGATGGCTCAGTTGATAAAGTGTTTGCTGAACAAGTTTGAGGACCAGAGGTCAGTTTCCAGTACTCACATAAAAACCTGTGTGCAGAGGTATACACCTGAAATTTCAGCAGTGGGGAGATAGTCCCTGGGTCTCAACAGTTTAGCCAAATCAGTAATCTCCAGGTCCAGCGAGAGGCACCCTTTCCAAAAAATAAGGCAGAATAACTTATGTGCGAGGGATTGGGAGAATACAAGTATAAGGACCAGAGTCTGGGTCAGATGCTATGTAAGGCTGGGTAGTATGGCAGCCTGCCTGTAATCCCCACATGTGGGAGGGAGGGACACGTACTCCCCAGAAAAAGCAGTAAAATTAGACCAACAGATTCAGTGAGATGTGGGCACCACCACATGTGTGGATAAGTGTAAGACGCCTTTCTTAAATCTTTAAGGTAGTGTTGTGGTTTGAAAGTGAAATGCCTCCCACTGGATCAAGTGCCGCAGTTGGTGGCACTATTTGGGAAGGGGATGAAGCCCTCAGGAGGTGGAGTCTCACTGGAGGAAGGGGTTCACTGAAAGCAAGCTTAGAGGGTTTATGGCCTGGTTTCACTCCCTGTTCTCACTGCTCCTGAATGCCAGGCTGACCCACACTCCCAGTGGCATGTTCTCCTCTTTCCTCTCCCCATCTCAATGGATCCTACCCCTCTGGAACAGTAGTCCAAAATAAACCCCTTTCTTCTCTAAGTTGATTTTTGTCAGGGTGTTCCATCACAACAGAAAAGAAATTAACACAGGTTGTGGGCACTAGGGACACATGAGTCAAGGAAGATCCATCCAAGATCTGTTCATAACATGTAACTGGACACAACACTCCTTTGCTTGGACCCCAGTTTCTCCATCTTGAAATCCAGAGCCTTGGCAATGGCCTCTGAAAGGTTCCCTGAGTCGAGGAATGCCAGCAGATCAGGGACATGCTACCACTATTATCTTAGTGTTCATAGATTTCAGAGGTGTCTTCTGACACTGCCATATGATGATGCCATCTATAAAGTTCACAGTGAAGACTCACAGAAGCTATAGAGAAAAACCCACAAGGCTGGAAAAGTGGCTCAGTGGGTGAGATTGCTTGCACATTCAGACCTCAATTCAGAACCCAATATCCATGTAAAAACTAGGTATGGCTCTCTCTCTCTGTCTCTCAGTGTGTGTGTGTGTGTGTGTGTGTGTGTGTGTGTATAACTCCAACACTTTGGGGGTGAGGAGACAGGAGGATCACTGGGAGTTTCTGACTGTCTATCTTGCTCCAGAGATCCTATTTTAAAGGAGTAAGATAGAGAATGATACAGCAAGACACCCAATATTATCCTCTGGTCTTTGCATACACACACATGTGAACACCTGCAAACAGGCATGTGCATATACCACAAGCATACACCATACACATGCCCACACATATACCTACACTAAATAGATAATACAATTAATTAAAAATAAAACTGTTTGCAAACAAAGATCAACTTTTCAGTAAGTTTGTGTTTTTGTGTTGGGTCACATTCATCACTACCTTCGGGGCTCACACAGCCTGTGGGTTGCAGACTGGACATGCCTGCATGGTATCCACCCACATGGGATGAAACTTCTTTTTGCATGGGGTCAAAAAAGTATGAACTACCCACAAAAGAGAATAATTCTTCCCTCTTGGGAGATATGTCACTGGGATGTGCCACATGTCCTTAGCTTTATTGGCTCTCTCACTGCGATGTCCATTGTTGTCTTTGGGGTGAGAGATGTTGCATACACAGTAGAGGGCAAAGAACAGGATTTGGGAAGCCAGGTGCTTACATCTGATTCTATGCTGGTTATTTCTGACAACTTGCCTCAACCTAGGAAGAAAAAAAAATCTCAATTGAGTAATTATCTTTATCAGCTTGATCTATGGTGGGGGGATTGTCCTGATTGTTAATTGGTGTAGAAAGATCCATTCTGCTATGTGTTGCACCATTCCTGGCTCCAGATTCCTGAACAGTATGAGAGAGGAGAAAGCTGGCTGGGTACCAAGCAGAAACAAGCAAGGATGCGTTTGTTTCTCTGATCTTGACTGCGGGAGTGATGCAACTTGCCACTGTCAGTCCCTGCCCTGACTCCCTTCCAGTGATGGAATGTCATGGAATTGTGAGCCAAATTCTCTCTTCCTCCTCTTATTTACTTTTGAGCAGGGTGTACAGCAACAAAAATGTAACTTAGACAGGTTTCTACCCCCAAAGACCTTGACCACTTCTTCTTTTGAACATTTTGAGCTTTTCTTACTGGTGTCCTGTTCTGAGAATGAGGAAGCTTATCTTGGAGCATTGTGAAGCTTAGAAATAGTGCGCACTGGACTGGAGATGGTGCTCAGTGAGCACAGCCATTAGCTAACACACATGAAGCTCGGGGGTCCATCCAAAGGACCTTGTGACCTGGGTATAGTGATGCATGCTTACAAACTCAGCACTTGGGAGATGCTGGCAGGATGATCAGAAATTCATGGTTATTTTAAGCTCCATAGTGAATTCAAGGCCAACTTGGAATATCCAAGACTGCATCTTTAAAAATGAGAGAGAGAGAGAGAGAGAGAGAGAGAGAGAGAGAGAGAAAGAGAGAATACATGTGTTGGCATTGTACCCCTGGCAGTGGAAAGTGCTCAACTCACAGTGGTTATTGGATGGCCACTTGTTTTTAAGATTTGTTTTTCATTTTAATGTGTGTGTGTGTACATGTGCAGGTATCCAGTGGACGCTAGAAGAAGATATTAAATCCGTTGGAGCTGGAGTAGTGGGCAGTTGTGAGCCACCTGCTGTGGGTGCTGGGAACTGAACTCTAGTCCTCTGCAAAGGTGGTGCATGCTCTTAACTACTGAGTCATTTCTCTTGTCTCTTGTCTGACCATTCCTCAATATGTGTGCTTCCTGGCTACGACCCGTAGAACTCCCGTTGCTGCATGGAGATAGGTTGCACCAATCCTGTGATCATGTGTCTCAGTTGGACAAATTAATGAAGTGTCTGTAGTCTGGCTGGAAGAGCATATGGTTAAGCAGTACCCAAGAACACCCACTGCTCTCTACCTGGTTCTTTATTCCTTTCTTCCAAAACACAGTTGAGGAATCCCAACCCATGCTTTCATGGTTCAGCAGCATGAATGTCTGAGAGAGTCAATGGCAATTGACTGATCTTCAGAAGACCTTACTCTCCCTGTCTCTTTGGAGTGAGTAGGAGAGCAACTGAAGATCATCAGACAGGAGCTAATATGGTCTAGCTCTGTGCATGCATGTGTGTGTGTGTGTGTGTGTGTGTGTGTGTGTGTGCATGTGATGTGCATGCATGCCACATGCACACACACTTGTCTAGAAAAAAGTACATTCTTCAAGCTACTCCTGCATGTCACTTGGGTAGTAAAATGCTGAAAAGGAAAAGTGCTACAGCAAAGTTGATGTAGAGGACTCTGGAAAACAGAGTTAGTTCTATACACAGTTTATTGGCCCACTGGCCAATGTTTTCAAGTTAAGAGTCTCTATTGGAAGCCTGTCAAAATCTTGGTGTGGGAAGGTGCAACTACAATGCATCAGAAACCTTGGAAGCCAGAAACGTTTGGTTGGTTGGAAGTACACAGGGTCCAGTGAGTAGGTTGATCTTATTCAAGGAACTGGGGCCATGTGGAACCTACAGGAGCGAGGAACTGAGTTTTGAGAAGAGGAAGCCTATGGTGCTAGAGCAGATGAAGCTCTTCTTTGATTTGAGCATATCCTGGTGGGAAGAAAACAATCAGTTCCCCAGTCTTCATATGTCGTAGACAATTAGTTTTGAACAATCAATGTTGGCATAAATGTGTGTCCATGTTGGATATCACACACATATACACACAAGCTGACTACATACACTGACTAAATATATCATCACTTATATACTAGACATAGAATGTCCAGATAAAACTGGATATATGCACATAGTCAATATATATATTCCATGTTCATATATATAATACATATTATATATACATATATGTGGTAAATATTTTATGGGAATATGAATAATTATACTATATACAGGAATTATGTTTATAATACATGTTTAAATGCTCTATTTCCTATTCCCTTTCCAGTCACAGTGGTGTGTGTTCTGTGGCAGAAAATTAAAGTAAGTACAAAACTGTTTTGTATCTAGGCAGCATATATTCCAGGGCTGAACACAGGATTTCATGTGACCCTTCCCAGTGTTAACATCCCACAGTAGAACATTATGGGCTTTTTGACTAGCATGGACTGGTGCATTAGTGCAGGGTGGTATCCCACCACATCTTGAGGGAGAAGACCGACCAGCCAAGAAAGAGCGCATATGCCACCTAAGGAGGGATGGAAGGGTAGTGAGCTGTTGGTAGCATTCAATGAGAACAACTCACTGCAAGACAAACATTCTACCAGTTAAACATGCTCTTTGATCTTCCTTAACCTCTTCGAGGCTCCATTCTCTTACTTATAGACCTAGACCAAACATATCCCTTTGCACTGTGAAAATTAGGAGTACGTGAAATCACTTCTTGCATTTTTTGGGGGGAACATACATCAGTACTTAAAAAACAATATTATACCGAGAGTTCCCAGTGGGGTTATGCTGGACATAGGACAAAGGACATAGGACAAAGAGAAAAGGAATCAGGATATGAGCTCAAGATCAAGATAAGATACTTCTGGGTGTCTTTTTCCTATTCAGGACAGACCCTTATGTGGCCAAGTCCTGAAGTCACTTACAGCCATCCTTTAAAAACTGTTGCAATGCTAGCCATACCTTGTTAATGTCTCTAATCTACAGGAAGATAAAATTTCAAACTAAAAATGCCAGAAGGTCTGGAGTGGGGACTTGGAAGGCAGTCTGGCTTTTGTACCAAATAACTATTTGGCTAGGAACAAATGTCTTGGCTGTTCCTTTTGGCTGCCTTAGCCTCAGTTTCCCCAGTCATAAAATAAGGGGTGGTAGCAGAATAGTTTCTACAGTTCTAAAATTTTATAATCCTAAGAAGGGTGTTTATAGTCCCCCCTGCCGGGAAATGTGACCACATTGTGTATTTGGTTTCAGTGTGGCTGTACTGTGAGGTTCGTTCTTCACATCTGTATGCGTAGAACAAATATACACATCAGCTGGAGCACACCCAGGCACTGAGAGAGGAAATAGTCCCTAAACCTTTCAATTAAACCATCAAGTACTCAGGTATTGATGAGGGAGAAGAAAATGGGGGCCCTGTGTTTCCTTCCCTGGAGGATCTCTCTCGGAACTCTGTGGATATAAGACTCACAGTGAGAGAAAGAAATAAGACTTCGACATGCACAGGGTGGCTGTGTGGAAATATGTGTCTTTGGTCTTTCATTTCCAGGTACCACGAGGTCTGAATTCTGAGACTATCAGCTTTTTGAAGAATAGTCCATTTCTGTTCCTAACACATGTCCTGGTGTGTGAGTTGGCTGATTTCCTACCATATTTGTACTAGTATTCTTGGCCTGTCAGTCATGCAATGAGATAGTCGTGCTTCTGAGGTCATGAAGGCATGAGGTGCTCAGGGCTGGGATAGAGAGGAGGAGTAACACAGAGCCATCTATTCCCACAGTATCTGAACAAGGCTCTCTAGTTAGCATGTGCTTAGAGACCTAAATCTTGGTATTTTAACATTATAAAACTTGATTCTCTCTCCCTTGATCTCTCTCTCTTTCTCACTTTCTCTGTCACGTGTGTGTGTGTGTGTGTGTGTGTGTGTACCCTTGCCTTGAGACAGTATCTCTTTTGTTCAACACTATTTATATCACTGACCAAGGGGCTTTGGAAGATTATCCTATCTCTGGCTCCCAACTCACCATAGAAATTCTAGTATTACAAATGTGAACTTCCGTTGGTTCTGGTGATTCAAACTTAGGTTTTAATGGCATCATCTGTGGAGCCATAGTCCTAGTGCCAATTCTCTCTCTTTTTTCCTTATATAACAGCAATTCAACAGGATCCTCTCATTTTCCGATCCCATCGCCACCCTTCCCTTGAGGGCCTCAGTGTACTTTTTTTTTTTTTTCGGTTGATGGACAGAACCCCGTTAGCACAGAAGTAGCATTCACTACTTCATCCACACTCCTATCCAGACTCACGCAAGGCTGAGGACAACATGGGTGGTAGCCATTGATCACAAATATCCATCAGAACAACTCTGAGTGAGAACTTCTCATAAGGGGCTTGGATACAATCAAAGGTGGGGGGAGGTCAGAACAACCCAGAAGCCCTTCCCTAGCCTGAGGACAACAAAATATCCCCAGAAAGTACAATGGAATTAAGAAGTGACAGGAAGGTAGGCTGAGAGGGTAGAGTTACTGGCTGGACATCTTCCTGGTTGGGTAACAGGTATGGAAGGTGAGAGGACCTTCCAGGAGCACTGTGTGGATTAGGTATACTGTGGCCAGTGAGGTAGGGGTGAGAAGGAAGGATGGGGGGAAGTTGTAGATTATATAAGTTCTTGTGGGTCATGGCAAGAGTTTCTGACTTTGACAAAGACAAAGCAAGATCTAGGAAGCACCTAGGAAGAGAATGGGAGGTGACTACACTGAAGGTCATCATGGCTTCAGGAGAGTGGCCTCGGCTACTGTGGCAGTTTTAGTAAGAGATCCTAGGCTGGAGGGTGCTGACAGTAGGATGGGAGAAGAAGGGATGGAGGGTGCTGACAGTAGGATGGGAGAAGAAGGGATGGAGGGTCTGACAGTAGGATGGGAGAAGAAGGGATGGAGGGTCTGACAGTAGGATGGGAGAAGAAGGGA
>CAJQZJ010032114.1:5428239-5442423 GCA_907164525.1 Lophiomys imhausi
GAGAAGAAGGGATGGAGGGTCTGACAGTAGGACGGGAGAAGAAGGGAGTCTGCAGGTATGTGTAGGTGCTAGACCTCAGATATAAATACTTTGCTTATGGTTAATCTCATTGTCAACTTGAATCACCAAGGAGACCCACTTCTAGACACATATATATGGGAAATTTCCTGCACTGGGTTAACTGAGGTAGGAAGATTTGTCCTAAATGTGAGTGGCACCATCCTGTGGGCCAGGATCCTAGGCTGAATAAAAGGAGAAAGCAGGCTGGGCACCAGCATTTGCCTCTCTGCTTCCAGAGTGCAGATGAAGTGTGACCAGCTGCCTCACACCCCTGCTGCCATGACTTCCTCTCCATGATGGACTGCACCCTCAAACTGTCAGTCAAAATAAGCCTGTATTCCCTTATGTTGTTTTTGGTAGATATCTTGCCCAGACAAAGCAAATGTAGCTAACACCAGTTATAGATCCTGGTCTCATTCTCCCAACTACACAATCATCCCTAGACCCTCTTCTTGCCAACACTTCTCCCACAATAGGTAGATGCTGTACTCATATCACCTCCTCTAAGGATCAAAACTTTAAGCTGCAGATGCATAATCTAACACAATTTACTGTGGCCATTGTAATAACTGATATAGTTACAGAAGTCGGAATTGCCGAGAGACCCAAAGATGCTGACTCTAGACCAGCTCTCAGGAGAAACCAGCTTGCCAATGTAACTTTGCCCTCTGACACCATGAGAAGGTTGTAGTTTCAGCTATCCCATTGGCAGCCACCATGCCATACTCTGTCCCAATGAAATGGGGCTCACTATCTACTCTACCATTCTGTCCCAAATCAAAGCCTCTTCCTTGTTTCTCTGATCAGTCATTTTGCCCTCTAAGAACAATGAAGTCAGGGAAATGCAGTGTAGGGATGAATCTCTTGTGCAAAGATAGGTTTTGCACATGAGGGAGGTGTCAAAATGCCAGTAGTAAAGAATCCTACAGGAGCTGAGAAGACAGCTTGATAGGCACACCGCTTGACACACAGGCAAGAGGATCCAAATTTGATTCCCCTAGAACCCATTTTAAAAAGCTGGGCATAGCGGTTACTATCTATAATGCTTGTTTAACAGCTAGTCTAGTTGAATCAGTAAGCTTCAGGTTCATTGTGATATCCTCTCTCAAAAAATAAAACAGAGAGAAACTAAGGAAGATGCCATGCCATGCCATATATTGATCTTTGCCTTCCATACTTATGTGTATATACACACACACACACACACACACACACACACACACACACACACACACACACAAGTCAGAATGCTAAGAAAATGATCAAAAGCTTTGTCAATGACAATCATCTGCAACCTTTTCTTGCCCTCCCCCCATGTTGAGCATCTCATGCCCCGTGTCTGATGTCACCATAATGCAGTTGGGGTGTTTTCTTCTGTCTCATAGATGAAGCTGATTCATGGATGTAGACACTAGGCAGCTTGCCCAACGTCACTCAGCAGGCAGTTGTCTCTATCTGAATTATCACTAAACACTGCCCAATTTCTCCGTGGAGTCCAAGGGATTATAATACTTGTCAATGATTACATACAAGAAAACACCCCTACAGTTGAGTCCTACTACTCATTCATGTTTATTTTGCCCAATGTCAGTGGGCTCTGAGGACTCAACTATGGCTAAATGAGGTCATAGTGAGACCGTTCTTGGTCTGCAACAACGATTGGACCAACCTACAGGCAGCAGTGACAGTATGATTTGAAAGCTGGTCTTGTTAACACACACTTCACACTGCAGCTCTGGGCAATAATGGAAGAAATACAGTCGTTAAATTTTAATTAGGAAGAAAAGATGTTCATTATTAGTTGTCATTACTCATTGTCTCCTAATTATGCCCCTTGCATGATAAAAGGAAAGACTACATTTCATTTGCGTTGTTCTTCCTTGGGGCTGATGGAAAGAAAAGGCAGTAGGGATTCCCTTTGCTTTCCTCTCACCTGAACTTCCCCTCTGTGGGCTCACCCTGAACTGCCAGCCAGAAGGTAAGGGGTGGGGGGCTCAGAAGTCACAGCCCTGTCCCTACCACTCACACAGGTCCGGGTATTTTCTATACTTGGTTGGCTGGTTCTTCCTGTATCTTTGGCTGCTTTTTTCCTTCCTTTGTTCTTTTTTCCTTTCTTTTCTTCCTCCTTCATTCTTTCCTTTCTTCCATCCTTCCTTCCTTCTTTCCTTCCCTCCCTCTCCATCAACCTATCCCTTCCTTTACCCCCCCCCCCACCCCGTATATTCCACAGATTATGAGATCTGGGTTGGGTGTCTCTACCCATGTGGATTGTTATATCCTCTGTATGTCCAGTCTCAGCTCCTGAGAGCCTATTACTCCCTATTATCCACAATAGAAGCTTAGATAGTCATTGCGATGGTTCATATTGACAGGATCTAGAACCATCTAGCAGACAAACCTCTGGGTATGGGTGTGAGCTTCTACATTGGGGCAATTAAAGTGAGAAGATCCAATCCAATGATGAGCGGCACCATTCCGTTGTCTACAGTCCTGGACTGCATCAACAGGAAGAAGCGAGCTGAACATCAGCAGTCATCTCTCCTCACTTCTGCAGCAAGCGCTCCACTGACCGAACCAGCTCCCCAGCTCCCGCGAGGTACTACACTACCTTGTGGAACCATGAGTCCAGCAGTGGCAGAAAGGTCGGTTGTGGCGGAGCAGGATGCCTGGGTTCGGATAAAAATTAAGAACTTACAGGAGCCTCTGTGACTCTTGCGAAGCTACCCAAGGTCAGGAATAGCAGCTGTAGACATCCGTGTGATGGTTGGAGCTCATAGGTCTAAGGTTGTCCTGTGAGCATTCTGTGCCATCTGGCTTATAAACTGTGATTTTAGAGTGTTTGGTCTCTGGCAGCCAGGAGTCATGGAATGGGTAGGGCTAGCAGAGTGATTCCTGCAGAGAAGTGAGGCAGCTGAAATCCTCCCTGCTAGTGGTGGCACTGAGCTCCACGGCTGCTGAGTGGTGTCCTGGTTCATAATCCCCGAGGATACACGGGCCTGAGACCCTGACTCACTTTAATCCATCACACTCCACAGACAGAAGAAGACACTTGGGCCTTCCTGGCCACCAGACCATGGGGAGGGAAATGATCTCATCACTAGTTTTGTATTATAACCCCAGGATACCTCTGTATACTCTGTAAGCGTGGCTGAGCAGAAGGACAACGCTTTGGGGATCTATGTATACTCATCCTGCCTGAGGCCTTCACTGCCTCCCCTCACATTGCCTCTGATCCTTTCCTCGTTCCCTTTATCAATGGAGCTTGAGACTAGAATCTGGTACTCATTCCAGAGTCTTCATGGAAACATTGATCTTCCCCTGCCTGGAATGCTGATATTTCCTCTCAGTCCTCAGAGGCATGAGAAATGTTCTCCAGCGTCGTCATGGTCCACAGAGAGGATGTTCACATTTGCTCTCTCTAGTGCATTCAAAGTCAAGCCCTGTCCTGTCATGGCCTTTCTGCCAGGGAAGCATTTTTATCTTCTGCCTCCCTATGTGACTGGCTAGGAGAGGAACCATTCCTCATCCTGTCTTTCTCTTTCCCTCCCTTCCCTTTCTCTTTTCTCCTTTCTGTCCCTCCTTCGCTCCCCCTTTCTTTCTTCCCTCCCTTCTCTCTTCCTCCCCTTTGTACACTCCACTACTTCCTCATCTCTCCTTTCTTCTCCTCTTCTCTGTCCCTTCCCTCTCCTCCTCTTCTTTCCTCTCTTAAAGGCTGGGCCCACAGTACACAAAGCCTGCTACACCATGCTTTCTCTGGATCCCCATACAAACCCATCCATGTAGAAGTCTCTGAAAGCTTCAGGTGTCATGGGATGACTCCTAGGGAAGTGTCTGGCAATGAGTACTTCACAATGGGGCTTGAGGAAGTTTGAAAGGGGCCCAAAGTTGGTGCAAACAGACCACACAGAGCTTGTGAAGTGACAGCCCAACTCTCCCCAGAGCATCCTCACGTCTCCTGAATGACCCACTCATATAAGAAGGTCCCTGGAAATACCTGGGATATATAAGAAAGGAACAGCTACACACACGTGCAGACACCAATTTCCAGGAAATTGTAGGGTCTTGGGTCAGAAAACACCAGGTGGAGAAAATTGACTATGGAGCTCACTAAGCCTGAGAGTCCCATGGCTGGAGAGGAGAGGGATCCCTGCAGGGGTCAATACCTGCCCCTTAAACTCACCTTTGAACTACCACATTGTGGATGTTTGTTAAGTGGCAGAAGAATTGTCTTGTGAATTAGAATGAGCACACTCATACACAAAAATTCAAATAACTGAGAGGCTGTATGGGCAGTAATCCCCTCTAAAAGGGTAGAACCCAGGGAAGAAGTGGGGAAGGAGTGAGAAGGTAACCACTCCACATAGGGACAGAGGTAGGGGACTGGTCAGAAGTTGGGGGTCCCAGGCAGGGTAGGACTTTGAGAGATGGCAGGAGAAAGAAGATGGTTCTGAGCAAGATGGTCCAGAATCCAGTTCCCAGTAGGGACAAAAGATGACAAGAACAGTGATAAGGCAGCGACTGGGCTGTCAGGCTCAGTAGGTAATCGGCTTGCTGTGAAAACTTTACGGACCTAATTTTGGATCTCCAGAACACATGTGAAAAGTTGTTTTGGGTACCTTGGTCTATAATCCAGGCACTTAGAAGGCAGAGACAGGAGAAACCCTAGAGACCGCTAGTCATACAAGCCTAACAAAATCAATGAGCTCCAGGTTCTGAGACATACTGTCTTGAAAAGTCAGGTGGAAAACAATTGAGAAAAAGCCCAATTGTTGACTTCTATCTTCCACATGAATGTGTACATACTCACATGTATACAAACACACACACACACACACACACACTCAGCTTTTGTGATCCTCCCTTCTCCACCTCCCAAAACCCCTCATGCCTCCTCCAGGCAACCGTTATTTTTGTGTGTGTGTGTGTGTGTGTAGTTTTTTGTTTCTACCTGTGTCACAGGGCTGTTCTGAGGCACTAATGAAATAAAGATCAAGGTGTCTTAGAAGCTTTCAAGTGCCAAGTGCAAGGGAGGGAATTGGTAAGAGGTGGAGAAAGAGTCTTGCATTCCATCTAGTGGAGGAAGCAGAAGAAAGAATTTTGCTTTTTTTTTTTTTTCAGTTTTCCATCCAGCAACCTTGGGGACTTTGAATGGTCTCTATGTCCATTCACCTATTCATTTATTCATTCATATGTTCAGTTCAGGCACAACATCTCAGTATGCCACTGTCTGCTCTGGGCTGGGTGTGGCAATGCAGCCCAGATGTTAGCCCCAAGTCTCTTTTTGCAAAGCTGGTAGGATCTCCAGTGAAGAGGGTACCTATCATAGAAAGGGAGTCTCTTCTTTGGGGGCCCAGAAAGGCAGCATTGCAGATCCACTGAAATGCTAAGAGGGTTACTGCATAATGCTTTTAAGGGGTTGCTGACAGATGTCATTAGGAAGCATCAGGGAGCCAGTAATAATCACCACCGAGTGACTGTAAACACCACACTTCCCACGAGGAAATAAAACTTGTTAGCTTTTGTCTGGGCTGCAGTGAGAAAAGGCAAGCTCCCTCAGAGAGGGCATCTACCAGAGTCAAACATAAAATCAATCGTATGGTTCTAATTTAATTTTAATTCACATTTTTATACATGGGGTTTGTTAGGAGCGCTGACATTTCTGCTGTGGAAATCTATAAGGGCTGAATTGTCCTCACATTAGAGGATTTTTAAAAGAAGTTCTTTGCCACTGGGTCGCAATTTGTTAAAACAAACAATAGCACAACCGTGGCACAATCGGATGAGGAGATATTAACTGGACTAAGCGAAAATCAAGTGATCTTTTCAGCCTCTTTTCTCTTTCTGACTGAACTCCTGGGTAATGCCACCAAATGACAAATTGCGGGACGCATGTAAGAGCAGTGCCTTCAAAAATACAATAGTTATATAAGCCATCTATTGTTAATGAAGAATATAATGCAATTTGCCTGTCTGTAATACAATTATGCAAATCAAACGAGGAGCTATCCCAAAATCTCTTTACATTCCGATTAAAATGAGATAATTTATCAAACAGAATATGACTGGTTATGTTTATGTGTGCCACATTAATCCTGTTACAATAATGTATCCGTCTCCTAATGGAATGGATTTGTGCAATCTAACAGAAAATGACTTTTGCACTATCTACAATTATAAAAATATTCACAGCATATCCATCCAGTGCAATAGCACATGCCCACAACAATGCAATAAACCTATTAAAACAAGCAGGCTTATGAATGGAACCTTCATGCCAATAGTGATGAGCGGGCCCTCAATTTTACTGCCCTCATTATCCGAACAACTCCAGGTCTGACAAATGCTAGGAGTAAATTAGTTTAACTTTCTTCATCTCTTTTTCTTTTAAAAATTTTGTTTCTTTATTTGTGCGTTTAAATGCTCATGTATGTATGTTCACATGTATGTGAATGCCAGAGATTGGGATTCAGTGTCTTTTTGTCTGTGCCTCTCCACCTTAATTATGACAACAGGTTCTCTCATTGAACCTGGAGTTCATCAGTTCATCTAAGAAGCCCCTTGTTTCCACCTCTCCAGTGCTGGACTCACAAGCACAAGCCACTGTGCCTTTTTTTTTTTGGGGGGGGGGAAGGGCTTTAGCAGTTGGAACTCTGGTCTTCACTCTTTCAGGGCAAGCACTTTACTGACTAAGCCTTGTCCTCAGCCTCCTCCTTCTTCCTCTTCTTCAACTTCTTCCTTCTTTTTTTTTAAAGAGAGAGAAATGAGCTGGAGAAATGGCTCAGCAGTTAAGGTTCTACACTACTTTTGCAAAGAATTGGAGTTTATTTCCCAGAACCCACTTTGGGAAACATACATCTGCCATTCAGGCTCCACTTCCCCACCCATCGCAGCTCAGTCAGCCCGGTATTGTAACCAGTGGATCCTGAGAGGGGAAGTCGGGAAGAAGGGTGTTGAGATCAGACTTTCTGGACACAGCTTCAGTGAGACAGCTTGTTTAATGGTGAAAACAAAGGGTACTTAAGTCTTTGGGAGGGTGGGTAGGGGTTTTTGTGGTGAGTGTACATCATTGGCCAGGGCTAGGGCACTGGGCATGCCTCATTTGCATAAGGAGGAATTCCAGGTGCTGTCAGACATGACCTTATAAGGGGAGAGGAAGTTTAACCTGGCTCTGGGTGGTGAAGGTGGTCATGCGGAAGTATGCGTGCCGGAACATGCAAGCCCAGGAGGGGTGAGTGGATGTGTTGGGGGGGTGATCGATTCTACTCCTGTGAATATCAGGACGAGATTTTCATGGTTTGGAAATACCTCAATCCCCCTCTTGGTCCTGACTGGCTTCCCTTAATCCCACGGCTCTCTGGCCCTACACACAAGCACCTATAATCCCAGCTCCAGCTCCAGCATTCTCTTTTGGCCTCTGTGGTCACTGTACTCCACACACTCACACACAGACGCACCCATATACACACAATAAAGTTCACTTTAATAGCACCCAAGGTCCCTTTCCCTATCTGGATCTTTTGTTTCCCTATCTGGATCTGATAACGATATGGTTTTACATGTGAGAGATTTCTAAGCTGTCTTCCATGAAAACAGTCCTGTTTATATCTCTTGGTAAGTTTTTGGATTTGTGCATTTAAATAAGTCAAGAGGTTTGAAAAAAACACGTCTCTTCCCACCTACCATGCTTGTGTTCACTATATTGAAAAATATGTGTGTTATACATAGAAGCATTATCTTAGCTGTATTTTTCAGAGGGGGCACAACAACCTCTATTTTTATAAGGACATCAGAGCCAAGAACTAATGAGGAGTATTGTCCAGAAAAACAGGAACCTAAATAATTGGTGGAAGTCTCTCTTGTGCTTCCATTGCCAAGGAAAATCATGTTTGTGTTTATACCAAGTTCCTCTACCTTGATGAGAGTCATTAGTCTTGACAGTGAGCGATAATGTGCTTAAATTTCACACCTCTTGGTCCTGTTCACCATGTCAATATTTCACATCTGCGTGCCTCCACCCCAGACATGCAAGTTGACTTAGACAAATGTTGATCTTTTGTGGGAAAAGGGTAAACCCCAGTGTATCAGCAGGTTCTCAAGTGTTTATTCATACTTTTAAATAACTTCCAGGCAGTTTTGCTTCTGGTTATGCCTGAAATAGTATTTCAGGGGCCCCAGAATGGCAAAGGGGTTCACTTTCCTCTCTGACTAGATAGTGCACACGGCCACATCTAGGTGGAATGCACACAAACACACCAGTTCAACACACAAATTTGTTGTTGTTCAAACTCAAGGCAGCACCTAACTTAACTATAAGGGGCTATAGTTTCCTCTTAAGAGATAATATTTTTCTCTTAATGATATAGATGATAAAAGGAGGAAAGAAGGGGGAGAGAGAGAGAGAGAGAAAGAAAGACAGTGAGGCAGGAAGGAAGGAAGTGTGCACTTGTTGTTGAATTAACAATATTTTCAAAGAAATTACAACTGATGCTTGACTTAGAACTGAGTTATGTCCTCATAAGCATTGTAAGTTGAAATTATCATTGTGTCAAAAAGCATTTAATGCATATGACCTACTGAACATTAGAGCTTACAAATAATCCACAATAGAATATGGTTACCTATATAAAAAGACTAGTCTTAGAAAAGATCCAGCTGAAAGATTTGAAGTATCGTTCTTACAGGATGCTTATTGATCTACCACAATAAAATTGAAAAATGTAACTCAAATCATTTCAAGTCGGAGACCCTGTCATTTGGCAGGTGTGTCCAAGCTGCCACTTGTGATCCTCAAGTATCTTCTGCTCCCGTATAGCTACGGATCCCGCCCAACACATTTATAGATGACAGTGTCATGTTATGATGTCAAAAGATTGACCCTGAATGTTTTGATTATTTTTCGTGGACATTTATAAGTGAAATCTTTATAGGACAAGTCCTTACTGATAGGGGATCTTACTGAAATGGGACTTGGTGGTTTATTCTGGTTTACAGTTCAAAGGCCTATATTCCATCACAGCAGGGAGGGTGTGGTGGCTGGAGCCAGAGCACGGCTGGTAACATTACATCCATAGTCAGGCAACACAGAGTGAACAGGAAGTGGGACTGGGCTCCTCAAAGCCTGGTCCCAGTGATCCACTTCTTCCACCAAGGTTTTGCCTCCTAAATGTTCCACTGCTTTCCCAAATGGCAGCATCAACTCAAACACATGAGACTGTGAGGAGCATTTCACATTCAAACTACAACAGGAAGTCATTAGATTTTCTCTTTCCATGGTGTACTAGTTGGTTTGGATTATGTTTGAATTTTCTTTGGCTCAAGTGAGGAGTGGATTGTACCAGATGGAGACATAGAGACATACCATGTAGGAACAGTTTTCACTGTCCTAGGCTATCCGGGAAGATTCTGTACCCTTCGTTAGGAGCATATCAAGGAACATCTTCCACTCAGTAAGGTTTCTCTTGACAGGAGATCTGGTTTCTTTGATCAATAATGATGGCAGTAAAGGCATAGTCATAACAGCAGGGGAGAAAGTCCTAGAAGACAGAACATCTGGAATGTATCAACCTCCCTGCCTCTAGCTGATAATGGAGACCCCTGCCTCCTTCACAAACCCTAGTATTTACTCAAAGGTTGGTGTATCAAGACAGTGGTAGAGGACAGAACAGGACTTTGATGAATGGTCCAATCCCCTCTGAACCTCAGCAGACTGTCTTCCTAGTAAGTCATGGGCTTAGGATTGGGGTTCCCAGACTGCTTTGTGGTGAGGATGGCTGCAGAAAATGAGGTGAACGGTGTCTGTGCTTTGAGGAGGTCAGGCTGAGCGCACATGTGTGAAGAATGAAGGAGCAGCTCTGCCTTAAGCATAAAGAACTGTGGGTGGTTCTTATAGAGCAAACACCAGAGTGACAATTGTGCTCAGGGAGGGTTCTGGGACTTTAGGATGTGTCCATAAGCAAGCAGGGCACAGTGTCTGTCTTCAGTCTCTGTCTTCACAGTGTCTGTCTTCACGAAACTTGCTATCATAGAGGAGAAAAACTGAAAATAGTATAACATGGAAGTAGGTAATAAATACTTAGAGAAAAAAGCTTCAGGAAATGGAAATAAGTCAAGAGAGTAGGGGTTGAGAACTATTGTCAAACAATTTTAAATATGTTTGATCTATTTATGTTAATCTTCAAACAATCACCTATTATCTATCACCTATGTATCAGTCTTTCTACCTGTCAATCATACATCAATCATCTATCTATCCATCTATCCATTTTCTATTTTTTTAGTGGGAGAGACCAAACCTAAGGCCTCATGCATGCTAGGCCAGCACTCCACCACTAAGCTGTATCCCTAGCCCTTTCATTTAAAACGTTTCTGAGACAGGGTCTTGCTGAATTGTCCAGTTGGCTCTTGAACTTGTGATTCTCCTGAGCAGCTTTAGGTTACATACAGGCCTGTGTCACAAGGCTTAACACATTTGATTCAAATAAAAAGCTCTGGCTAATCACTATAGATTTTTATCCTTGGGTCTTTGAGGGCCCTGTTCTCAGCTGGTTGTGTCATAGAATATCTCCAACAGCAAAACATAAGAGTGAGACTGTTTCTCTAAATAAAATAAACATAAGAGGGAATCTCAAGTGATTATTTTACTAGTTTTTCTCTTCTGTTTTAGGAAATAATCCAGTTTCATTTTAACTATAGTAAGACATTTGTTTTCATCTTCAGATGAGGCAGTTTAGCTACATTTCTTTGGGAAATGCAGAGGTTTAGGAATCCCAGAAGACAGCACAGAGCATGTCTATGGCTCCATGAGTACACTGATGGCGGATTTTTGGATAAAATGCCCGAGTCTGATGACAGTGTTCATCTTGCAACATGCCTTGGCACTAGCAACAACTAGTCTACACTAAATCCCCAACCCAGTTCTACAACAGAACTAGATCCAGGTGTAGCCCCAATATGGGACCTCCCATGTAGGGTGGAGAAAAGTATTCCTCCAGCTTCTTAGAAGCATTGGCAGCACTTAGAGTTGTAGTCTGTCCCTCCTGGATGGGGCAGTCTAGACCTGAGAGCCTCCTGTGTGATCAGATGGGGCCTCTGCAGGCAATAATTGGAGCTCCATTTGTGGAGATCACTGGAGGTTGTGCCCCCAGTTCAGTCATTGTCCCACAGCATTGGTACTCTCCTGCCAAACTCTGACCCTTGAGCTCCGTCTCTTGTATGCAGTTTGGTTGTCTCCACTGGAAGCCTTATGGTAGATTCTACGTTTCTGCCAGTTGTTGGCCGTCTAGATGGAAACATGGACAAGAATTCTGTCTACTATGACTTCAGCCACCAGGACTTAAAAATGGACAAGAATTCTGTCTACTATGGCTTCAGCCACCAGGACATATTGCTGGGGTAGCTTCTCCGTCTCCCTCCACCTTGAGCTGCTGAATGCTTCAATTTCTGTCTTTACGGACCCTACCATATTCTTTCTGCCCACCAAACCTCAAATGCCGCACCACCACACCACAATCATGACGCTACTACACACAGCAGTCACGGGTCATTTTCTCATACATGTTGTTTAAGCTCACACACACACACATACATAGAAATCTTCCAAGGATGGGGTCCTCTTACAGGAAGTTCAGCCATCATGATTTTTCGATGATAATATTTTCATGAAGTTTGTCTTATATTTGAATTCCTGTCTTAGAAGTCATAGCTAATTTTAAAATAGACCTTGATTTCTCTTTAAATAATCCCCCTTAGTTTACTGTTCACCGGGGTTTGCATGAAGAGCTCATCTTATGCTTTATTCCAAGTGAAGCATCACACCCCTGCCAATAAGTGACAATAGGGGACTTTCTTCAGTTGCCTGTCTGTCTAAAATTATCCATGGCTCCTGCATGGGTAGGTAAAGCTAGTTCATCCAAAGACTTACAAATCCCGTGTCCCCGTGGTGTCTGTTGTTTTAGATTCAACAGTGTGTGGATTGCTGCCCTAAGGTAGTTCTTTATACTTTTCTAGGAGCTAGGTAACCAGATCTCACTGAATGGAAATCTTTCTTCGAAGTTTTTTGGCTTCCAAGTCCACTTTCAACTCAGCAAACCTTATTTTGAAAAAAAAAATGGTCATTTATAATATCAACATTGCTAGATCATGTTTTAAAGACAGCTACAGGCACATGGAGCAACCACATGCCAAGACTGTCTCCTCCTAATCTAACAGCCCCCTAGGTTGAAACCAGAGTGAGACTTGGAGACATTGGCCAAGAGCCCCAAAACTCCTGGGGAATATTTATAATCCCTGAATTCAACCAAAATTGTTTCCACTCAAAATTAATACTTGGAAACAGATTTTAAAGCCCAAATTTAGACTCTGTCTACAGGGTTTTTTGGTCTGCTGTGGAGCCAGCTCCACGAAATAAGTGCATTTAAAGCTGACTGAATGCAAAATAGATTGTCTTTTACATTGGACAAAATATTTAAAGGGATGCCCTTTTTATCCTAGATCTTTCATAACAGGAGCCAGAGTTGGCTGACATCCATGGCCAGGAAGGGTGGGTACAGGGCAGGCGTGTGGACTGAACCTCTGTTTACACATATGAATCCTCTCTGGCTTAAGGAAGGGGCTCTGCTTAGCGAATGGAGTTGTGATTCGTATTTATGGAGGTAATGCGATCCAGTGGAAGGCACTTGGCCTTGAAGCTAGAAAGCTCAGTTCAAAGTGCTTCTTTATCAGTTCCAAGCTGTGCAATCTTGAATAAATCATTTAGTCTCTCAGTCTCTCCATAAATAAACGGAGGCCTACCAGTCTGTTCCGCCTGCCTCTGAGGAGCTGATGAGAGGCAGGAAGAACTGTCCCGATTCCAAATGCATAGTTACTGTGCATTATTCTAGCCTAAACTCCTTATTCAAATCTCAGCAGTCTTTGCACTGTCAGATCGGGACATCAGGCCTTGTTTAACATGGTGCTCTGACATGAAGATAGCAACCTAAACAAGCAAAATTGATTGTCCAAAGATGAGCCTTGGTAATGAAATAAATTCTAATTAAGGCATCATCTTTATCCTAATGCCTAGAGACTCTTCTCTTCTCTCCTCTCCCCTCCTCTACTCTACTCTCTTCTCTCCTCCCCTCTCTGCTCCCCTTCTCTCCCCTCCCCTCCTCTCCTTCTCTCTCCATTCCGCTTCCTCTCCTCTCCTCTGCTCTCCCCTCCCATTCCTTCCCTCCCTCCCGTCCTTCAATGCAGAGATTTTGAAACCAGCCACTCATCCTAACCAGTTTAAGCCACTGAGCTGCCAATTATTCATACATTTCTATACTCACTCATTTCACACAATGTTGTGAAGACTTGTAAAATTCCAGGCAACGTTCTATGTTAGGGTTGGCGATAACAGCCCTGGGTCTCAGATCATCCATGAAGAAATTTTTAAAGTATATTTCTCGTACTTTAAGTTTGGACTTACATTGAAATTGCCCACATATTAACAACCAAAGCATTATGTTTTTTTAAATACTGTGTTGGTGCAAACATTTTAAAAAGTTGCGTGGGATATGTCTATGATTAAAAAGCTCTCTGCTGTCTCTGAAACGAGAGTGTGCCCGAGCATCTATCATTTTTATTTGTTTCATCTGTCCACCCCACCTGTGTGCTGGGAATGGAGAGGTCCTTTCCTCAGACATATATGCATCTCAGGGAAGGAGATAGAAGGACAGATTCAACTCAACTTGCAAGAGTTGTAGCTAATGGGTTTATTCTGTATTGATAGGATCTCAAGTCAAAAAGTGATCAGGGTGCGGAGGACGCAACCTCATCTGTAATGTGCACAAAACACAAGCATGAAGGCTTGAGGTGACCCGCAAAACCCACGTGCAAACCTGGGTGTGACTATGTCTTCGGTAATCTCGGTGCTGAAGCGGTAGGTCCAGGAAGATCTCTGGGACTTCCGGGCCAGACAGCCTGAGAGATTTGGTGAGGTTAGTGAGAGACCCTATTTCAAAAAGTAATATGACAGGAGGACACTTGGCCGATGCACTCACTGGATGTGCATGTCCGTGTATGTATGTGTGTGTATTCATGTGTGTATGCATGTGCATGTGTGTGTGTGTGTGTGTGTGTGTGTGTGTGTGTGTGTGTGTGTGT
>CAJQZJ010032114.1:5442433-5466478 GCA_907164525.1 Lophiomys imhausi
TGTGTGTGTGTGTGTGTGTGTGTGTGTGTGTGTGTGTGTGTGTGTGTAGAAAACAGCCCAGGATTGATATTCACAAGGCTGAGTTATAAACTGTACCTGGGAACACATAAGATAAATTATGCACAGATCAAGGATAAAAATTTTAAGAGCCTTCCAGTGTCAGGAGGATCAAGAAGATGACAGACACAGACTGGCCGCAAGACAATGAAGAACGGTGAGGATCCTGGATCACAGAGGGTTGATTGACTCGGACATGCAGTGGCTACCTCACTTCTCTAGCTGGCTAGATCTATAGTCCAAGGTTTTGAGAGACACTAGAAATTCATACTATTTCTGGGAAACATTTCAAGCATTGGCAGTCGGGCAGTGTTTCCAAATATGGTACTAAGTGAAATAGGCCAGTGGGATGAACCTAGACCGTATACTGTGTAATAATGTCCTTCGAAAATGGAAACATTGCATCTTGAAGGGAGGGCATTAAGGCTTGGGAAACAAACAACTCACAAATCCAGGGAACTCCCTGAAATGTACAAGATTCACAAAAGTCCCTCCTTCCTCAAGCTTATATAGACAGCAAAGGACTATATAAGTTTTCCTGGAGAGGAAAACTCCAACCTATGGAACTGTCTGCAAGTCATGCAGGGAGCTCCAGAGATGCAACTTGCGTGAGTCTTCCCCCATCCTAGGCGGACTTTTGTGTGATGTCACTGCCTTTGAGTCACATATGCACCTGCAAATGACTCCAATAAACTGACTGGTTCACCAAGCTAGAGTTGGGTGTAATCATTTCTTTGATCTGCTGTTGGTTTGCTTTATCTGCTGGTGAATAGATATTTGTTCATAGCTCCCCAGGAAAAGTTGCATGATGACATGGTCCACCAATTTGCACTTGTGACTTAGACCTTTGGAAAATATCACAACTAACGAGGAGACCTGTTCTGATTACTAGCTGGGGAAGGGGACGGCCTGGATGGTATATGGCATGGTAGGATTTGTCCTAAACGACAGACGTGAACTATAGTCCGGTTTATAGAGCTAATGACTAATGGGTGGTGCAATAAGATGGAGCAGTCCACTGCTGGAGAGGAAAAGCAGACTTAGTAGTTTTGTCAGGAATGACCACATACAGTTTCAGTTTAGGCAATAAAGTGGTAAATGTTTGGTAGGGGACTGTGAATAGGAAATTTGTGGCTTCAGGAAATGTGATTCAAGAAGAAGCCAGCAGTTAAATAAAATTTCTAGTCACAAATTTGAGGGTTTGGGAAGGTCTTTGGCTGTTTCTTCAGAGAATCTTTGGGAATTTTTCTGAATGTGAAAAGGAAAAAATATATATATTCTAGCTAAAATCGGGACCAGCTAAAGGTAGGCAAAAAACAAATAAACAAACAAACAAAAACATAAACAAAATCCTATGGTATCAGATCTCTTCTGAATGGAATGCTCACACTGAAGGAATAATATTCTAGGAAAGATAAAATGTATTTGATGGCACTGTGTCATGTGTGGCTTGTGTGTATGTGTGTATGAGAGAGAGAGAGTGTGTGTGTGTGTGTGTGTGTGTGTGTGTGTGTATGTGTATGTGTATGTTGTGTTGTGGCATATGTGGGATTTGTGTATGGTGCATGTGTGTGTGGTATGTAGTATGTGTGTATGATATGTATGTCTAAACTTGTGTGGGGGTTACAGGACAACATTAGGTGTTGTATCTCACCCTCTACCTTTTTGAAACACAGTCTCTTGTCCTCTGTTGTATACAGTGGACCAGCTAGCCTATGAACTTTGAGGGATTTTTTTTTGTGTTCACCTCTCATAGGCACACGCACACTGGGATTAAAGACATGCAGTACCACATCTGGATTTACATAGGTTCTAGGGACCTAAACTCGGTCCTCAGAATTGTGAGGCAAATATTTTAACCCACTGGACCATCTCCCCAGCCCTCCCAATTGCTTTTGACTTATGATGGCTCAACCATATCTTTCTGGAAATCAAAGCCTTTCTACCTTGTGCCCAAGCTCTCTAAGTATGTCACACATGTGGCTCTTCTAGTTGGCATCAGCCTCAGCCTCTCCCTGCTTTTGACTAAAGTGATTCCTATCTGTGATTCAACTGTCAACAAACATCATTTGCAAAAGGAATAGACTAAGAGTAAGCCAGGGAAATGACTCCATGAATTAAGAAGTTGCTGCAAATGCATGAGGACCTGTGTTCATAACCCTAACACACATGTTAAGCCAAGTGCAGTAGCATGCATTTGTAATCCAAGTGTTCCTATGGAGAGATGGGAAAGGACACAGGACAACTCCTGGAAGCTGGTAGGTCAGGTCATCTGGAATGTGCCATGGTGAACAGCAAACTGTCTCAAACAACACAGAAGGCGAGTTTATTCTCTGATCTCCACTTGGGCAGTTGGTACCCATGTGTCCACCTTCACACACTGAGACACAGGCATAGACACACACACACACACACACACACACACACACACACACACACAGTGAGAGAGGGAAGGAGGGAGAGAGAGAAAGAGAGAGAGAGAGGGAGAGAGAAAGAGAGAGAGAGAGAGAGAGAGAGAGAGAGAGAGAGAGAGAGAGAGAACACTAATCAGAAGAGCCAATGTGAATGGTCACACCTTTTCTCTGGAGAAGTTCTGTCAGCCTTGTTTTCTTCTTGTGTAAACAGAAATGATAATACAGATCTCACAATGACAGCATTGTCCTATGTAATGTCTGGTATGCAGTTGGTGCTCAGTTCCTGCTCCTCTCCCATTGTTTCTTTCTAGTGTTAACCAAATCTCTGAAGTCTTGGAATTCAAATGGAGTGTCTCCAAATTCTCATTATCCCTCCCAGAAGGCCAAGGGTGAGCTAATGGAGGACAACCTCAGAGACCTACCTCCAAATCCCAGGATTCCCTAGGTACGAATGCACAATGAGTATTTTTCTCCAAGAACCTTGACCCTTGCCACAGTTAATAAATCAATTAGTGAGCATGGCCCATTTATTCTACAGGCTCTGGCTTGTTTTCCATGTACTCAGCCTAAAACAGTCTTGGCCCATGAGGGGCTGTCTATCCAGGGAAGTCTACCCTTGTAAACAGAAAGTGCCATAAAGTATTACAAATATGTATTGGGTGGCAGATGTTGGAGCCAGCTCACCCTCACATCTGGAAAGAATATGCATTGCGAGATTTCCTGAGCACTGCCTTCCCCCAAAACCTCTGTAAAAGTGCTTAGCATTCTGAGTGTACAGGATACGGTAGTGTGTTATCGGGGCCCTGAGTCTTGCTGAAGTCTACCATTGTGTTGGCAGCTTGGAGGGCCCCTCTACTACCATAACAGGAAGGTGGGGATTCTACAGATAATTAGATTTTATATTTGAGTATCATACAGCCATACCAACTTATAAAAAGGCTGCATTATATCTAAGGAAGGAGAAATCCAACAGCCGGCTTTGAAGAAGAGGGAAAACAACTAAGGCAAGGAAGAGCTGCGCCTAAAGAGCCGGTACTGGGTGAGCTGAACACATGACTTCCTGTGAATGGCCTCGGTGAGGCATGCTGCTCTCCTGGCTGACAGAGCTGGGAATGAATGGCCTGCGTACTCCTGTTTACACACAGTCCGTCAGGTCTAAATGAAAGGTTTGTGCTGCAGCCAAGAACAGAAAATGATGGCTCTGAGTCACTCTGGGGAAAGAGGAAAATTTAAGCAGACCCTGGCCCCAGAGATCTCTCAATGTGATGCTCACCAGGGACCTCCTAAGACATCTGGTCCTCAAGGCCCACCCAGTGCTGCCAGTCCAGGTCTGCCCATTCTAAGTAGCTCTCCAGCCAGGAAATGCCTTGCATCCCTCCGACGTCTGGGATGGAATTCAGATCCTTGGCCTCCACCTGAGTGAAGAGATATGTGGTCTGCAAGTGAAGATGAAACAAAAATAGAAGCTAGTCATTTGTGTGAAAAAGCAAAGCCTAGGCTACTTTTCAGTAGCAATATTGTGTGTGTGCTCATGTCTGTGCATCTCTCTCTCTCTCTGTGTGTGTGTGTTCACGTATGAATGCAAGTGTCTGGGAAATCGACGAGAGGGTGTCAGATCCCCTGGAGCTGGAGTTACAGCTGGGTATGAGTGCTGGGAACTAAACTCAGGTCCTCTACAAGGGGAATATGCTCTCTTAACTGCTGGCCCACCTTTGTATTAAGACAGGGTTTTTCCTTAGTCCTGAGCTCATCAAGTAGGCTAGACTGGGTGGCTTAGCTAGGGATCTAGCTCTCTCAGCCTCTCTAGCACAAGAATTATATGCAAATGCCACCTTACTTCCCTACCATCACACTCACAGTTTTTAAACATGGGAACTGGAGCTTGAACTCAGATCCTATTGCTGATAGACTAAGTTATCTCACCCCTACCCCTAAGAGTATCTTGATACAGCTAACCATTGGTCAGTGTGGCCATTGGGCAGACACTGTGACTTATGGAAAAGGAAGCATCCAATGAAAGCAAATGCTATGTATTTCCTCATGGGCCATCACCCACCTCCCTTAGTCACTGGGGACAACTTCAGGAACATTGCCCAGCTAGAGTTTCACTCCAGCCTAATGCTAGGTGCTTTGGGTGTCAATGACTGATATTACCCATTCCCTGACACCCACCTCTCTGTGTGTACACATGTGTGTTAGTACACTGAGGTGTAGTGCCTGCAGAGGCCAAAGTATTGTCAGATACCCTGGACATAAGGTTCAGGAAGTTGTGGGCAGTTAGGTAAAAGATCTGGGAATAGAGCCAGGGTCCATTGCAGAGACAGCACACACTCTCTTAGCAAGTGGACCATCTGTCTAGCTCCTTTTCTGTATTCTTGAGTAATTTTGCAGGTATATTCCCATGTTCTATATACAACAGGTTCTAAATAAGATCATTAAGTGTCTGAACAGCAAACTGGCCAGGATGGGAAGGGTGGGGATTAAGGCAAACTGAAGGCTATGTGTCCTCGCTCAGCCCTCAGATTGTTTCCTTCCAGAATGCAGGCCCTGTAGTACAATTTCCTCTTATTTTCAAAATAAACCAGAAATTTTGATTTTTATGTATAGAATGTCCATTTAAAATTTTTTGTTAAATGAATACTTATGTGTGTTCTATTTTCTCATTGCTCTGACAAAACACTGACAAAAGCAGCTTAAAGAAGGAAGCTTTCAACTTTGCTCACAGCTTCAAGGGACACACCCCATCATGGTGGGAAGGCAGGGGAGGAGGAGCATGAGGTGGCTGCTCACACTGAGACTGCAGTCAGGAAGCAGAGAGATGAACGCTGGTGCTCAGCTCACCTTCTCCTTTTTGTTCAGTCAGAACCTCAGCCGGGGGGATCCTGCTGTCCATATTCAGGGTGGACCTGAGTTCACCAAAACATAATCTCCATAACATGCCCAGAGACTTGTTTCCAAGGTGATTATAAACCCTAGTTCACAATCAAGACTCACCATCTCACATATTAAAAGACAAGGCAAACCTTTAATGGTATTGAATCCAACTAACATCTTTTACCTGCTTCTCCTGGAATTCTCTTCATGAATTTCCCCTGGAAACTACTTCTTGATTTGTTAATTTCCCTGTGTGTTATATGTGTATGTGTGTGCACACTTGTGTGTGTATGAATGTGGTCACACCCAGGGGGTGTGTGCCTGGAGGTCAGTTACAGTCCTCACGTTCCACCTTTCTTGAGACAGGATCGCTTGCTGTTTCTGGTGTATATGCTGGTTCACTGTCCTGAAAGCTCCTCAGAATTCTCCTGTCTCCACTCCTCTTTCCATAGAAGCATTGCAAATACAAAGGCATGTTATTGTGCCTGGCTTTATGTGACTTTGGGGGTTTGAAGTCAACTTCCTCATTCTAGTGTGGCAAATGCTTTAACCACTGAACCATCTCCTCAGCCTTGATGTACTAGTTTTTTTAACAGCATCCACCAACCTTTCATTTTTTTTCACATGATCCATTACTCACCTCTCCCACTTTCTCTTATTATCCCGATACCATTCTGCTACAACTGTTGGTTCAGCAACGGCTGTTGTTTGCATCATGGTCAGTTATTGTGAGGAACAATTGATGCTCTGAGGGAATGTGTGCTGTTGACAGGGGTGCAGCCATGGCAAGCCCCTCAGCCCCATGGGAGAAGCAGAGCCTTCCTAGGTGAGGCGCAGAGGGATGGAAAAGACTTCCTTGGGTCAGAGGGTGAATGTGGACAGTGTTTGCGGAAAATGTCCACCGTAGCTTTCTCCTCACCCCTCATATACAGCCTGAAGACTTTTCCGATATAGGTACTGTCCCTAATGGGATTAGCTCTGCCTGTCTGCATGTTTGAATGTGTATATTAATCCTGGTTCCTTGTTTATCTGTATGTAATAACCCCACCTCCTTCTTCAGGTATATGGAATAATCCTGCTTTCCTGCTCAACAGTGTATAATAAACATGTTAAGCTCCAATAACTCCACCTTCCTATTCACTGTATCCACTGATCTTGCCTCTTTGTTTAACTCTATATAATGAACATTCTGAGCTTCCAAAGTGCTGCAGCTCCTTTGCTGACAGCCCAGACCGCCCAATGCCAGCTTTTTTGTGTACATGTGTCTGGTATTTCTTCATTTCCTTTCTGCTCCACTTAAGTCAATCCTTGGAGTCATGTTAGGATACATCAATTTACTCCAAACAAGGACACTGGATATTTCAATTTTCTTTTCCAGCTTTAACATCTATCTATCTATCTATCTATCTATCTATCTATCTATCTGTCTATCTATTATCATTTTCTATTTATCTAATCTATCTTCTCTGTATCTATCATCTGTCTATCATCTATCTATCTATCTATCTCTCCAGCATCTTTCCATCACACCCATCTATCCATGGACTATCTATCTATCACCTATCTATCTATCTATCTATCTATCATCTATCTGTCTATCATCTATCTATCTATCTATCTCTCCAGCATCTTTCCATCACACCCATCTATCCATGGACTATCTATCTATCACTTATCTATCTATCTATCTATCTATCTATCTATCTATCTATCTATCATCTATCTATCTATCATCTATCTATCTATCAATCATCTATCTACCATCTATCTATCTTCTATCTATCCATCTACTTATCTATCATCTACCTATCTATCTATTATCTGTCTTCTATTTATCTATCTTCTATCTAGCTAGCTATAATATAATCTGTCTATCATCTATCTATCTTCTATCTATCTATCTACAATCTGTCTATCATCTATCTATCTACTTATCTATCATATACCTATTTATTACCTGTCTTCTATTTATCTATCTTCTATCTATCTCTCTTCTATCTATCTATCTATCTATCATCTATCTATCTATTTATCTATTATCTATCTATCTATCTTTCTATCTATCTATCTCTTCAGCATCTTTCCATCATACCCATCTATCCATGGACTATCTTCTCAGTTATCCTCATGGCTCTGTTCCTCTGGAGAGCCTTAGAACATACTTCATGTCTTTGTGAAGTTTCATGTTCAAAGTCCTTGGGTGTTCTCAAGAAAACTATGGCTACTTTTAGTCAGTTCTTCCTCTGTGGGTACTCTGGCTAGCTGCCTCTACTCTGCTAGCTCTCTTTATTCTACCTTACTCCAAAAGTCTTTTGCCAGCTTTCATTGACTCTTCTTCGGTCATGGTGTTCTTGAAGCCTGTTACCTTTAATTATTTTTAATGTGTATGAGTGTTTTACCTTCATGTATGTCTGTGCACCGTATGTGTGCTTGGTGACCTCAGAGGCCAGAAGAATGTCAGATCCTCTGGGACTGGAGTTACAGATGGTTGTAAGCCACCACGTGTATTCTGGGAGCTACACTTGGTCTTCTGAAAGAGCAGCAAGTGCTCCTAACTGCTGAGCCATCTCTCTAGCCCCACTTTAAAAAATTAAATAAAATTATGTTTGTTTATTTATTTATGTGTGTGTGTCAGAGAGAGAGAGAGAGAGAGAGAGAGAGAGAGAGAGAGAGAGAGAGAAAACACTATATGTGTACCACAGCACATGTGTGGGAGTTTGAGTGTGAAGCTTGCCGGATTTAGTCTTTCTTCCCACCATGTGTGCTGTTGAAATCATCCTCTGGTTGGTAAGCTTCATGGCAAGCAGGTTTATGTGCTGCCCTATCTTTTCAGGTCCCTAGTACCTTACCATATTTTTGTTGTTTTTATTTGATGGGCGAGAAATTAAATACATATTGCCAGTCATGTTAATTCAAAAGAACCCTTCTAGTAGGAGGAGAATTTGGAGGTCGTAAAGAAGTTTGCTGCATTGATAATGAAGGTGATTCCATGGATGAATGGGTGTATGCTTATTTACAAACACACAAACAATATATATTCATTATCATATATGTTACTATATATGACAAGTGTATATATCTTATATGTTAAATATCTTATGTGACAATTGCTTCTTATATGTCAGTTTCACTTCAATAAACAGTTAAAATTTCTATAACAATCTGAGATAAACAAACATGAGCGTAAAGAACAAAGAAAGAAAGTGAATCAATGAACAACAGAACTAGTCTTCCAACAGTTCAGTCACAGCTCACATCTTAAAACACAGCGCTAGTAAACAAGGAAAGTCAAGGGTTTTGTTTGACCTGAAGGTGTTTTAATCTCTGCAAGGATTTACCATGATGAAAACAGAGGCGAGAGTTATGAAACAACTGGAGCAAAGAAAAGTGAGATTGCAAATAACAAAGGGAAGAAACTGGAATGAGGGGGTCACTGTTACTACAGGAGGAAGGAGTGGGGTGCCTCACTGCCCAGGAACTGACCATAGCAGTCCAGAACTGGACATGTCCAAGGAAGCAAAGGAGTTAGGAGTCTAGGAGTGCTGGACAGGCCTTCTGGTAAGAGGTTTCACAGGGCTGCACTCTAGTTGAAGGTTCTACATTATCATGAGATGTGCTGGCTCAAAACCAACACTGATGAACCAACTGGGTCTATAGGTCAAGTTCAAAAGTAGTTAAGCTGAGTGACTAATGGCTCCGGGCCCTTTCTGAAAATGCAGATCGAATGTTGGCCAGGGATGCAGGTATAAGACCTTCCTGAGCAGGAGGGAACCACTTCTAAGCAAAAATGTTCCCTGGAAGTCCGGGTTTCCTGTCAGGTGATGTTTCTACAGAATACAGTTGTGGCTGCCTGAGAGTGAATGATCTACTTACCATTATAAGCTACTGAACTGTTTATGACCTGGCCTCCAGGAATGAAAACCATAACTTCCATTTCACTTATTAAAACAAAGTACAAAATGCCCAAATGGGAGATAATAAGGGTATATACTCTTGAGGAAAGGGGCATAGAAGAATTTGTGGACATTTAAAACCACTGGGTGGATCTTTAATTACTCAGTCTTTGGACAATGTTTTATTTTGTCTTTTTTTTTAATCTAAAATGGAAGGAAACGAGTATGACTTTTAGACAGACTGTGGTTATCACACACTGTGTGACATTAAAAAAATACATCAGTTGGGCTGGAGACATGGCTCAGTGGTTAAGAGCACTGATTGCTCTTCCGGAGGACCAGGGTTCAGTTTCCAGCACCCATATGGCAGCTCACAACTGTCTGTAACTCCAAGATCTGACAATCTCACACAGGCATACATGCAAGCAAAACACGAGTGCACATAAAAATGAAAATAAATAAATTATTTAAAAATACATCAGTTAAAATTTCATTCTTTTGCTAGGGAGACAAAGGGGAGATCACAGTCTTCTCCCACTCAACGCTATGGTCTAAATACATCTCCCAATTCCATCTTTTGAGAACCTTGGTCCTTGCTCTAGTTAGATTTAATTGTCAACTGGATACAGCCTAGAGTCACCTGAGGGGAAGGCCTTGATTGAGGAATTGCTTTGATCAGATTGGACTATGGCCATGTCTGTGGGAGGCTGTCTTGATTGTTAATTGGTGAGAGAAGGCCCAGCCCACTGTGGGCAGCAACATCCCTACACAGGTGTTTTTGGGCTATGTAAAAAAAGCTACATGAACATAAGTCTGTGAGTGAGCCAGAGAGCAAGCCAGCAAGTCATGTCCCTTTGTGGTTCTTGTCTCCATGTTCCTGACTGGAGTTCTTAACCCTGATTTTCTCAATAATAGATTGTGACTTAGAATAATAAGCTAAATAAACCCTTCTCCATTATTTGTTTGTTTGTTTATTTGATCAGTGTTTTATAACAGTGCAGAATGAAGCTAGAACCATCCCCAGCACAGCAGCATTGAGAGGCAGAAACTTTGCACAGTGATCGACCAAGGCCATGTACATGTACAGACTCATGCTGTGACCTTTCCTGCAGAGATGTGGGCAAATACCTATTCATTCGAGATGAGACACCCAATGACAAACCAATGAAATGATTCCATGCATGTCTAGTTTGATGAGCTAGTGAGTGCTTCTTAGAGGAGCCTGAGTGACTGCACACATAAACTTCATGCATCAAGGGCCCTGCACGCTTCCAGGTAGCTCTCTGTTGCAGAATCCACCCTCCCCAGCAATCATTGCTGTTCATATATGACCTTGGGGAGGGGCCTTGTGAACCTCGTGGCTTCCTGAGTTTGCAGAGCCTGGCATATTTCCACGGCTTCCTTTATCTTATGCGTCTCTATAGGCCCACCTCCATGAAGGGGTGTTTCAGTTGACAGAAAACAACTGCACAACCATGGATTATGCACTATGGAAGGGGCGGCTGTGCTGTGAAAGCATGTTTTCTTGGCTTTACTTTGGGCTTCCCTCCATGGTGCTATAATGCAAGTTAAAGGGGCCCTTCAAATGAAAACCCTCTTATCTTGGACTTCCTAGTCTCCAGAACAATGAGTTGCTTAATGCCTCTCTATAAATCACCAAGACTATGGCATTCAAATACAGTAAGGGAAGATGAACTACACACACATTTAGAAGGCAGTCTTCATCTTGGGGAGAAGTGAGCAATCTTATATTAAGCATATAATTTCATTTAATCCTTATATAACTATCCTTTCACCCCTGCCCTCTGGTAGGTATTGTTCTCAGTTACATTTTTGTATTTATGTACTTCATTCAATAAATATATATTCACTACATATGATATTCCAAGTCATAAAAGGATTGTGACTTTGCTTACTCATTCAACAAATCCTTATTGAGTTCCTATGGTATCTTAGGGTATTAAAAGAGTTCTGAGGACACTTGAGCAAGATCCAACTAGTGGTTTCCGTTTCATTCTTATCAGGGGAACTCAAATGGGAGTCCAGGTATGTGTGTATGTACACAGCCCTTAGGAGGCTGAGGTATGTTACATAGCGAGTTCCAGGCCAGCCCAGGCTAAAATGACACCCTCTCTCAAAAAACAAAAACAAGGGCCTGAAGATGTGGCTCAGCAGATAAGACTGCTTGCTGCTCTTGCTAAGGACCCAAGCTCAGTTCCCAGCACCCATGTAGGTGGACCACAACCACTGCAACTCCAGCTCCAGATCTCCCCTTCTGGCTTCTTAGGACAATATGCTCATATATACAAGCCTTCTCACCCCTAACCATAGTTAAAATAAAGATTAAAATCTTTTTTAAAACCCCTAAACCAAAGCTAAGACATGTGTCTAAGGCTGGACAGAGCTAAGTCATCCTGTGGTATATGACTTTTATCCTCATCAAAGGATTCCCAGAGACTGGGACTGAGAGAAGAGAAAGGGGGCTTTGATTTCACTGGGAAGTATTTTTTTTTTCCTACCAGGAAGAGGTAGGTACTAGAGAGGTATTTTCAGTGAGGAAAGAGGCTGTCTGTTAAAGTTCTGAGAGAGAGGGAACAGATCCTCAACTATATGGCTGGCAATATGGGTGCTCTAAGCCGGAGAAGCAGGGCAGATATATGTGTGGGGTAAGGATAGTTCTCAACTTTTCCCACATCTGTCCAGATGGCTGTTCTCTTAACTTCCTGTAAGATTTTGGCTCAAGGCCAGTGTTTCTACAGACTCAGAGTTTTGTGACCTGGTACCTCAAAGAAAAGGTAGGGAGTCAATGTTGGTTTAGATACTAACACATTTAGTCAGTAGATGGTAATGGCACATTAAGGAGCCTAGCCTGGTTTGTACTGAGGGACTAGGAGACTAGGCCTCTAGAAGACAGTAATCATGAGAGGCAGAGGTGAAAGGGGGAAAGGAGAGACTGGGTGATGGCTCAGTGGGCAAAGTTCATGCTGGGCAAGTGTGAGCACTGGAGTTCAGATCCCCAGAGTCTGCCTAAGGACAGGAGGTGGAAACGGGGAGCCCCACTGAAAACTGGTGAGTTAGATTGGCTAAATCTGCTGGTTCTGGGTTCAAAGTGAAAGAGGGTGCCTCACTGTATAAGGCAGAAAGTGATCAAAGAAGGCACCTAATCTTAGTCTGTGGACAAACATGAGCACCTATACACATGCAGACATGGGCATGCATACATGGCACACACGTACAACAAAAAAGAATAAGAAAGGAAGACTTGGATTTGCAGATGGGTGATCCCAGGGTCACAGGAGACAGGGTGGGTGTGGGGAGCTTTTCTGGTCTGTTGCTGTTGTAATTACAGCATCTGAAAGCTTGCGTGACATTGTTAATTTTAGAGAAAATGAGACACTGATATCTGAGAGAACACGCAGGCTTGGAACGCGGATTAACACTTCCACCTCTCACAGAATCAAACCTCGAAACAGTGTCGGCACTGGGAAATATTTTTATTAGAAGAATGTTCCTAAGGATGAAAATGAAAAATGTAATGCCAGCTCTTTAGAGGGGTTTCATGAGGCTAAGAGTGGTAATAAAACAACCAGAGGCAAACTATTCATGGAACTGAGCTCTAAAATGATGGATTCCATTTAACTCTGTTTTGTGCTAGGGTGTGTGTGTGTGTGTGTCTGTCTGTCTGTCTGTGCTGTGTCTGTGTGTGTATTTTTGTGTGTTTGTGTGTGTGTATGTGTGTATCTGTGTGTGTCTGTGTGTGTATTTATGTGTGTATGTGTGTGTGTCTGTGTGTGTGTGTGTGTGTATGTGTGTGTGTCTGTGTGTGTGTGTAAAAATAAATTAGTGAAGCAATTTTCCTGAAATTCATTAGGGACTCTAAGCAGGGTATATAGTGACCATATATTTCTCATTTGTTGCAGAGAAACAAAATTTAAGTAGTGTATTAATAAGGTAAACTCAGGCAGCTTAATGGATAAAAACACTTGACAAGCAAATCTGCTGGCTTTGATTCTCAAAACTCAAGATGGAAGGAGAGATCAGACTCCCAGAAGGTGACCTCAGACCGCTAGACACAAACCATGTCACACATGTGCCTGCACACACACACACACACACATTGAGTACATACTCACAATTACAATTAATTAAATACAAATAAAAAATAGGTTTGGCACAATGGTTCAGTGGGTAAAGATATTTGCAGTCAAATTCTATGATCTGAGATTGATTTGGAGGACTCAACGGGGAGAAGGAAAGAAGAGACTGCCACAGGTTGTCCTCTGTCCTCCACACTTGGCATTTGCATGCCCATGTACTTCATGCTCAGAAAGTGAGCAAAATATAATAAAAAAAACAGAAAGCCTGTGTGTGTGTATGTGTGTGTGTGCATGTGTATGGGTGCATGCAAAAACTTGTGGGCACAACATTGAGATACAGGAATAGGCAATTAAAGATCTCTTAAGAAAAAAATGTATTATGTAGGATGGCTTTTTAACTGCACCCAGAAATAGTATAGAAATAGGAATCAGACTGAGACAGGAAAATGTGAATGGTAGTGTTAGAGATAAAAGATAAACAATATTTAGGCCTCAAACCAAGTCACACAAAAGCTTATTGGTTTGTTTTGATTTGGACAGAGAAGAATTCACAGGACAAGACATGAGATGGATAATTAGTCATAGAGCTAGTAGCCTGGAAACCCACTGCCCAGTTTTGTCACATATCACAAAGATGCAGGCTGACATCTCATGGAATTTTCTGGCATTGTGTGGATACTGCTGGGGATCTGTGGTGGAGAAATGGGCTTCCAGGAGCTGGGAGGAGCATGAACTCTGAAGCCCACACAGCACAGGTGACTTTTTATTTCTTGGTGCCCCAGGATCCTCTGTGCCAAGAAAATAACAGTGCTGATCTTTTTTTTTTTTTTTTTTTTTTTTGTAAACAGTGCTAATCTTTTGGGCTTGGGCTGAGTGTGCTCCGTTCCTTTGCACATGCTCCACCGTGGCTGGAGCCTTTTCTCCCCTTCATTGAGGGGAAGTGTTTCACGCATCGGGGACATGTGGGCTATGGAGACATCTGAGCCAGTGAAGTGGTTTCTTCCCAAGCACGAGGATCTTCATTTGGAGTCTCATAACTCAGGTGAAAACCAAGCATGGGGAAGCTAATCCCAGCACTGTACAGACATAGGAAGATCTCTGGGGCTTGCTGGAGCAGCAGGTCTTAACCAATCCAACCAACTCTTGAACTCCTGGCTTAGTCAAAGACCTTGTCTCCAAGTAAAATAAGGCAGAGAAACAATGGAGAAAACATCGAAGAAGTCTGATCTCTGGCATCCACTAGTATACACGCGCGCGCGCACGCACACACACACAAACACACACATATACACACATGTACATGCACATATATATATACCCACATACACACACATACATACTCATTCTCACATGCACACACATACACACACACACAGAGAAGCATGCACACACACACACATGCATACATACACACCCCTAAAACAAGAGGTTTGAAAGGGGACATGTGGCCACTGCCACCTAGGCTACTAACAACATACTCAGGCCTGACAGCTAACGCTTGTGCTTGAATATAGGTCAAATAGATCAGAGTTTGCTTTATTGATCTGTCAAGAGACTTCATGCTGTTTACATGGAAAAGCTACTAGCATGTGAGGTTCAGTGTTGAAGCCATTAAAGTGACCTTATTATGGGAATAAAGTACAAAAAACATTTAGTCTGTGGTTTTTAGACAATACAACAGAAATCATGGGTCAAATCATTGATCGTCTTTTATTGGATGTTTGTGAGTCTTTGTAACTTGAGAAGATGGTGTACCTCTCTGACCTGTTTGCCCCACTCTAAACTGGGGACAATAGCAGTCCTCAGTGTCCAGGCATGCCATGCTCAGAGAGTTACAAGGAAGGATGCAGGTAAAAGCCTGGCACAGAGTGGACACTTGGTCAAGGCCAGAAACAGCTAGACAGTTGAACAAGCAAACAGAATCCTTCTACTTTTAAAAGTGCCTGAAACCCTTTGCTCTCAGGGACTGTTGGCTCTCAGCCCTGGCCATATAATTAATCACAGCACAGTGAGCTCTCGATTATCTGCACTAGTGAAGGGCAGAGGCACGGATAATACAAAACAAGGGACAATCTAAAAGTCATTTATATCTTTGGCTTTGGAATGATGTCAGAGAAACACACACACATGTGTGCGCACACACAGACCCTTCTTATAATGATTTCTATTCACTGTCCCAGGCTTTGCAATTGTGGTCTCTGTAGAGGACTTCTGAAGGGATCAGCATTGACAAAGGTGACACATTATACATCAAAATGCTATAAAATGTAATAGGCATTTGGTTGGCCAAATGGCACCTGAAAGCCACACATAGCCACATGTGTCAGGTCTGCAACTCCAGCATTTAAGAGAGGGGCAAGAGGATCTCTGGAGCTCACCGGACAGAAAGCCTGACTCAAATATGATGAACTGCAGGCTCAGTGAGAAATCCTGCTTCATAGCATAAGGTGAAGAGGGAGAGAAGACGTGTGATGTCCTCCTCTGCCCTCCACATGCATGGGTATATCGTATGCATATGTGTGCATATGTCACACACAGTGACACATTGTCATCACACACAACATTTGTCAACACAAACAACGTTGTCATCACTGTTTTAACGAATCAATCTTTGGCTACATATCAAACTGGAGTCCAACCTGGGCTACAATTCTGTAGTCGCCAGTGTGTAGGGGCTCCACTCAGATTCTGCCTTTTGCATCTCTAGCACATTATCTGCCCACTTATTTACACACATGCAAATTGCTTTTGCTATTTTGTTTTGTTTGTTTGTTTTTGGTGAGCATGTCTGTTAGTGTACTGGGAAGTCAATAGATCACATCTCTTCAAGGTGACTCTCACTGATTGGTGCCTTCCAGAAGGCATTGATTGTTTGACTCTTTCCCTTCTGTTTTCTTTCTTCCTTTCTCTTTCCCTCCCTCTCTCCTTTCCTTCCTTCCTTCCTTCCTTCCTTCCTTCCTTCCTTCCTTCCTTCCTTCCTTCCTGTCTCTGTCTCTATCTCCCTGTACTTCCCTCTCTCTCCTTTCAGTTTCTTCCTTTCTCCCCTCCCTCCTACCTCCCTCCCTTCCTCTCTTCTTTCCTTTCTCCCTTTCTTCTTCCATTTCTCTCCTCCTGTCTTTTTCTATAGCCCTTCCTTTCTTCCCTCTACCTCTTGTCAATTCTCTTTTTCTCTTTGTTGTCCTCCAGCCCCGTCTCCCCTCCCAGCATCTCTGCTGTAAGAACCTATCAAGATTTCCCTGGCTCAACTCTTTACCAGAAAATCCATCTCCAGGGCCCTAGTCCATGGTCAGGGAGAGGAAGATCGGAAGGAAGTTGTCCCCGTTTATCTGAGGGACCTGGAAATTGGATGCAAGCCCCTGGGTCATGGGGCTTCCCTTCTATACTCCAGCTCGCTAAATATTTAGCACTGGGGCAAGAGGAGAAAGAGGAGGGAAGGAGGGGTCAGAAGCCCATGTCTGTGTCTGCCTGTGTTTGCCTCCTACAATGGGAGGATAGGGATAGAAAAGATCCAGGCACGACATAAATATTTCCTATTATGGAAAAACTGAAGCCACAATGGAATCCGTCATGCTTGTGATATGAGAGACGGACAATATTTCGAGGCTGCCGCCACGTCGGCACCTGAATGGAGTTTATATTTTGTTTATGGAGCTCAATCCGAAGCCTTTTTATTTATTTATTTTTTGGGGCCCAGCCTGTGTAATTCTTCATGGGAGCTCGAAACGGCTGCGGGAGCGGCTCAATATTCCATTTATTTTATTTATAAAAGAAATTCAAAGGCTGAAAAGATGAAGTAATTGACTTACCGGGATGACAGTTAAACCCACTAAATTTAATCTTATCCTCTCAAGTACAACATATCGCGCTTACAAATTATCGCTAGGCACCAGGCAGCCCCACGTTCCTCACCTAATGCAAATGGAATGGAGGCCGCTGTTATTGTATTATCTGACTTTACTATCGGCATTAATCCGGCTTAGCTCACTTAATGATGCCACTTGTGGCTCGGCAAAGGCAGCAGAGAAGTCTATAAACTACTTCCATTAAAATGCAAATCGGGCCTGCCGAGAAAATAAGTGACAGAAAAAAAAAAAGTAGGAGACTTGGGCCCTGCGAGACCCCCCCCCCCCCCCCCCCAGCCCGCGTGATCCCAGATGATAGCCTTGCCTCGATTATCTGCGCGGGGACCCAGAAAGGGAGCCAGCGCCGCACCCAGCAGCCCCCACAAAAAAGTGCTTCAACAAGCCAGGCTATTTAATTTCTGGAGAGATTTATATTTCTTTTTGTTGTTAGGAAATGAACAAATACTTATCAATGTAAAAACTGCTATCTCCCATCTCCCTGCCAGGTTTTTCATACTGATATTATTTGTGCCGCATAACACAGGAAATGAAAATCTTCTCCATTCACGTAGCCACTGTATCTCCAAATCCTCTGCGAACTGGCTGGCTGCCTCCTCCCCTAGCTCTCTCTTCCCTGCTGTCTTCCTGGTAAACAGAAAGGAAAACTTCAGTGAGCTAAGGAAGGAGAGAGACATTGCAAGGCTCAATTCTCCTACTAGACTTGCATCTTGGGTTTCTGGGAGACCCGTCTCTTTCTGTGCAGTTCAGGATGAGCTAGGGAGAGTGGAAAAGCCCGGAGGGGGCTGGGAGCTCAGTGCTAACATCTGTTTTACTTAAGGGGCCTGATTTCCTTTTAGGAGGGAAAGTATGTATTCCCTTTCAGTGCGAGGCATCCCAGGCCCTGGGGCTTGTATTGATTCTGAACAAGGCCTAATAAAGTAAAGAGCTGATCTCCCTTCGTATTTCGATTCCTTAGTTTCAACAGTTTTTCTCCAGTTCTTCTGTGTCACTGGAGGTTTCTAGTATCTCTCTTTGACGACAGTGGAACCCCAGGGACTTTCTCCTCTGTGTGGCCTAGGAGATAGAAGGGTAGACAGCATCCTGCCATGTCTACTGTGGTCAGGGTCTCAAATCCCACGAGGATTTATGATGCTAACTGAAAGATCGATGCTAGTTTTTAAATACTACAGTACCTTTTATGGAGACAATATTACAACAAAAACATTTTATCTTGTCAGGAGTATCCAGTTAAAATTGATTTGGGGTTCGTCATTGGTGAACTTCCTGCTCTAACCTCAGCATTTTCTGCCTCGGAAGAGAAAGCTAGGTGCTCCAACAAGGCATGGTACTGTCCACCCAGGGCGAGGGATGATGAGGTGGTGAGACCTTCTGGAAACCAGGTGAGAACTTCCCTCTAAGTCTTAAGAACTCTTTGGGGGCTCAAAGGAAAGACGGCTAAAACTGGGGAGCAGAGAGACCTTGAGTTGAAGAAGTTGGGATGAAGGATGACTTAATGGTGGACCCTGCCCACAATGGAGACCTCAGCAGCAGGGGGACTTCCTTTGATCTTTAGGCATAGTTTCTAAGGTAAAACCAGATCCTTGGCTTCTAGGAAGGAAAGAATTTCAGAAGGAGCCATGATGAAGCCAGATTAGAGTCTATTCAAATTAGAAACAAAGGTGTCCCAAGAAAGACTAAAGCCCACCTTAGAGCATGAATGTGGGCTTCTCCACAGCTTATTAAAAAACAAAACAAGAGCAAAATAACTCTCCTCCCCAAACCCACCAGAAACACAAGTTTTAAGCACAGGAGTTAAGGGAAAGGATATGGCACATCCAAGTGTGGTACAGGATTCTCACTCGAAAGTCGCAATTAAGCGCCTTAGCATTAGCCACAGTTAGGTGACTTTCAGCTTACGTCTCAAAAGGGCTGCTAAAAAACACCTGTTTGTTCTTTTTGCCTTTTTGAAAGTGAAAGTATAGGACGGTTCAGGAGGTACCTTGGATGAGGTATCCGCCTGATACGATAAAACCAGGAGTCATCCTAATGACTAGGGACTTCTAAGGAGATTTCTGGAAAGTTACAGATCTATAACTGGGGAAAGAGAAAGGCCTTAAGCAAATGTTGTTAATTGTTGGAATTGTTGATTCTCACCTGGTAGAGGCTTCAACCAGATTCCCAGGTAAATAATTCCTTCTCTTCCCGCTCAATCATAGTTTCTATCTTGTCACATATAGTATGTACTCCATATGAGATGGTAGGTGGGCAGGTAAGATGGCTCCATAAGTAAAGGTGCTTGCCACCAAATCTGACAACTTGAGTTTAATCCTGGGGACACACATATGATTCATGGACAGAATCAAAAGCCATATGTCATCCTCTAGCCTTACCATGGTGCCATCACACACACACACACACACACACACACACACACACACACATATCTCTGTGTAACACATATAACCTACATTATACACATATACGTATATATATATATATATATATATATCCACATATATATTTTGAATCTCCGTCTACTACAATTCATATGTTGAAACTCAATCACAAATATAATTATGTTAGAAGATGAACTGTTTAGGAAGTGACTGGGTCATGAGAATGGATTTGAATTGGGGCCTTTGTAAGAGGTCCCAGAACTTCAAAGTGTATTCTGAGCTGTGAGGATACAATGGGTTGAAGCTGATCTTCTCAGGGCTTTAAACCTCCAGTACCTTGATGTTGAACTTTCCAGACTTTGGAATGATGAGAAATTTCTGCTCCTTTTGGTGCTGGGGAACTGGGGAGTGTGTGTGTGTGTGTGTGTGTGTGTGTGTGTGTGTGTGTGTGTGTGTGTAATAGGGACTCTCACTGATGGGTCTTACACAAAGAGAAGGTTGTCCCGATGCTTTCTTAATCTATTTGAGCTTTGCCTTGAGTAGCTTTGCCTCAGGCAAGAGCAGTCACACCCAACGTTGGGAGCTTGGTTGTTTCACTTTAAAACTGTGATGAGAGAGATCCAGTTGTAAACCTGCATCCTTGTCCTTTGATGGGGAGTGGGGATATCCACCTGTGGAACTACAGGGGGGTCTGATGATGGAGCCCATCAGGACTTTCAGAGTAGGTATCTAAAGATGATCCCTTTCTGTGATCCCAGCTAATATGGGCATATTAACACAAGCACATGCACTCCTTGGGACAAATTCATAAAAACAAAAAAAGCACATAGCCCGAGGAGATGGTTCACTGGCAAAATAACTTCCTACACAAGGCAAGGATTAGAATGGGTATTTTAGAACCCACATCAATGCTGGGTGGGTGTAATGGTCTACCTGTAATCCCAGAATATGGGAGACAGAGATAAAGATCCCTAGAGAAAGTTGGCTAGCTAGGCTAACTGAAAGGATACTCCAGCTTAGATGAGAGACTTCACCTCATTATATAAGGTGGAATGTGATTGAGGAAGACACCAAACATAAACTTTGGGCTCAACACATGTGTACATACATCTGTGCACATACATTCAAGCACACAACACACCCACGCATACCACACGTTTACATACATATGCAACAAATAAGCAAAAAGGGAAAATCATCCCCTCCTTTTGCAGACCTAAATTGTATATATATTTTTTCTTGTTTTTAAAACTTGGGCACATGCTTTCTGAACGTGGTTTCTGTGTAATGAAATCGGACACGTCCGAGTTTCAGAGTGTTTATCTGCTTGTTCATTATCCCACAAATGTTTACAATGTGAGCATGACATGCCAGGCCGTAGGATAGGTAAGGAGATATAGCACTGAGCAAGACAAACAAGATCGGGGGGACCAAGGGACTTCTATCTTAATGGGAAAGGAAGAAATAAAACAAACACACACCAAATAAATCAATACAGAAGCAAATGAAGACTACAACAGCAAATCATGATAAACACCACTAGGAAAATGGAGAGGGTAGTGGGATAGGGAATGTTCCATCCAAATATTTTGGTTTCCAGATCATGCCTTCTGAAAAAGCATAAGAAGAAACAGTGTATGTGATGCCTACCCAGCATGTAGGACAGCTGCTTCTAGTTAACTAGTTAACAACTGCTGTGTAACAAAACACCCTGAAAGTCAGTGACTAGAAATATCAACAGTATTTATTTTAGTCGAAAACAACAGTTTCGGCAAAACTTACTGAGGAGAGTTCATCTAGCTTCGTGAGTCCTCAGCTGTGGGTGAAGCGAAGGCTGACTCCTGATGCTCGGGTCCTCTGGGGACTGTCTTATTCACATGTCTGGGGCTGACACTGGCTGTCAGCTTGGACTTCTGTGGGACTAACCCATCATATGGCCTTTCTTGTGGGGATCAGGAACCTGGGGAAGAGGGAAGAGTGGCAAGGGAGCTCATGCAGAATGCAGGAAATCAGAGTCAAGGTACAGATCTGACTTTAATGTGCAGAGGTTAAGCCTTTATACTATGAAAAGGCCAATCAGATCATCCCATGCTAGCCTCAAACACCAGTAGTAATCAGTCAGGTTGGTGTAGCTATGAGGAAATGTGGGGGGGGGGGGGCAAGGTCATCTCAGGAGACTTCCTTAAAGAAGGGGGAAGCAGTCACAGCCCTAGCCTCGGATCCATTTTGAGACATTACTAGTGTGCTAGGAGTCCCTAGTAGCTCAACACCATATGCAGTGGATCAGCGTCATTTGAGGAGCCGTAGGAGCAGGTGACTCCTCACTGGCCATTCCCTATGGGCCTCCAAAATTCTTATATGGCCACCCCTCATACTTTCTATGGGGTAATTTGGCTTCTTCATGGCTTTGAGCTGAGTTCTACATTATGAGCCTAATAGAGAAAGGACCAGCTAGGAATAGTGTCACTTATCCTATCCTAGCCCTGCAAGTCCTGTCATGATGTATCTGCCTCAGTCCCTGCACCAGAAGTTAGTCACCAAGGTGGAATCACTTTCAAGTAGAACCCATCTTCCCATAGGAGGAGTGTTCAAATCTGTGGTTGGCTGCCCAAGACTGGGCAAGTGGACACTCTGGGTGGTGTTGGGGAGGTGGGCTCATAAGACTTAACCTCCCTCAGGGGATTTACAGGTAGTTAGTGGTGGCTAGAGGGGTAGGAATGGGAGTGTGTAGGAGAGATTATTTCTTCAGTGGAGTAGCCACTGGTAATTTGGCCATGTTCCTGTAAGTAACCCCATGCCCATACTCGTAAGAATAACTCTAATTATATGCATAAGCCATCACATACAGAAAGCCTAGAAAGTAAAGAGAGTACTAGGAGAGTACTATTGCTAGAAGTAGGAAAGGGATCAATGGCAGGAGAAGGGAGAGAAAAGGGGATAGTGGAGGTGAATATGATCAAAACACATTATTTACATGTATGCAGATGTCATCATGAGACCCATTATGTATAATTAATACATGTTAACTAAACACTTGAAAATAAAAGAATTGCTGGTAGAAATTTCAAGTCAATCCAAGTGTAGAAGACAGGCTCAAGCTCTCATTCCCCAGGGTTCCCTTCCTTCTGCCCCTCTCTAATCCACTCACATGCTATGTACAGAACCAGTCTTCTTAATGTGCTCTTTTGGTTTCCGTTTTGTCTGCCTTTCCTGTTGCCTTCAATCGTCTACTCAAAAAATACTCAAGAGCTCCTTGCACAGACACTTAAAGTCCTTGCACACCTGCCTAAAAGTCTTTCCTACTCTGTTTCCTGAACCCTTGGAAAGAGAGGTTGGGTATGAAGAGAAGAGAGCCCAGCCAAAAGTCTAGGTATTTTCAACTAAATAATACGGTGTTGTGTGACTCTGTCTGCTATTCTATGAAATTGTTCCCCAATTTCTACTTATCCTTCAAATTCAAGTTCCAGCCAGATTCTTCTGTGAGTCTCTGGTCACAGTCCCCTAAAATCAACAATAATAGTCACCAGCATTTATGGAATGTTCACTGTATGTCAACAATTAAGAACCCTCAGTTCATGTCTATTAACTCTTGTTTGTTTTTCCATTTCCGTGTGTGTGTGATGTGTGATGATGTGTATGATTGTTTACATGTGGGTATAAGTGTGTGCACACATGCATGTCTGGAAGCCCAAGGGTGATGTCAGGAGTCACCCTCCATTATTTTTCCACCTTGTTCATTGAAACAGGGTCTCTCAAACCCAGAGCTACCAATAACACTAATCTAGAGGGCCAGCTAGTCTTGGAAGCCCCAGTCTCTGCCTTCCAAACCTAGAATTGCAGGTAGGTTGCCATGCCTACTCACCCTTTATATGAGTAACAGGGAGCCGAACTCTTGTCATTACACTTACACAACAGGCATTTTTGACACCTTGTCATCTCCTTAGCCCCTTTTTCTACAGTTTTTACAGCTCTTCTTAGGTTTGTCCATGGGACAGATGGAGAAACACAGGCAGAGTTTGTCTCAAGGTATATAGGAGGATCTGAAGCTCAACGTCATCTTCAGCTGTAGGGTGAGCTTGAGGCCAGCTTGGGCTACATGATACCTCACAACAAATAAACAAAGACACAAATCCTCCTTTTTCTGTATATATGTTCCTTACAGTGAACTTCTGCTTCTTCACTGCTAGAGTTTGGAGTCTTTCCCCAAAAGACCAGAGGAATCACTACCTTGGCATTTAGAAGTGATAGAAGCTATGAGATAGGATCTAGTGAGTGATCATCTACGGTCGAGACAGATACCTTTGCAGGGTGTCTTCGGAGGGTACCTTCAAAGGTAGTCTCCTTCCCTCTTTTCTGCTTCCTGGCAATGAGGTAAGCAGCTTTGCTTCATCGAGAGGCTCCACAGTGATGTATATTGCCTCATCCTGAAAGACCCCTGAAATGGGGACACCGCCCCTGGGGCCCAGCGTCCA
>CAJQZJ010032114.1:5473803-5491211 GCA_907164525.1 Lophiomys imhausi
CACACACACACACACACACACACACACACACACACACACACACACACGCGCACATTCACCTATTGGTTCTGGGGATTTGAACGTGAGTCCTCACATTTGCACAGTGAACAGTTTACCCACTGAGCCATCTCTCCAGCTCCAGTATTTTCAATTATATGTGTGCAGAGGTACTCGGGTATGCGGTGGATCTGCTCAGTGAGTGTGTGAGAAACGTAGGCCAGCAGACTTGCACAATGGGATCTAAATTTGCATAGGTAAGTGGGCATGTGTGTCAGCCAGTAAAGTGGACCAATGTGCAAATCAGGAGATGGACTGCTGCCAACAGAGGACCCAGCATTCTCTGGGTTGCCAAGGGCTTTGTTGTAGTTGTTTCCCAGCAGGCTCTAAACCTCAGTCTCTGCCTGGGGATACAGGACGCTCTCCCGAAAGGAGAAATTATTGAAACAGTGTTGCAAACCCAAGCTCTTCTAAGTTTTCCATGCCAGGTCCCTGAGAAACAGCCTGGCCATCACTGCAGTTGCAAGCCGTAAGCAAAACCACATGTGCTTGTACAGCCTTGAAATCCAATGGCCTTTGAGCTCTGTTGAAGAATGAAGGAAGAAAATCTGAATTATGCCCCCCTGTTTGGAGCCTGGTGTCATTTATTATGCTGACCAAGTACCTTCTGTGTGTGTCATAATAAAATAACCTCTCCTCATTCTCCACCCACTTTGGTGTGTGAGTCTATGTGTGGAGTATGTGGAGAGAGAGAGAGAGAGAGAGAGAGAGAGAGAGAGAGAGAGTGTGTGTGTGTGTGTGTGTGTGTGTGTGTACATATGTGTGCACATGTGGGCTCAAGTATGCCTGTGCACTTGTGAAAGCCATGGAGGACACATGGTGGGCATACAGTGCTCTTCTGTCACTCTTCCTTATTTCCTTGAGACAGAGTCTCTCACTGAAGCTAGTCTGGCAGCCAGAAAGCTTTAGAGATCCTTCTGTTTCCATCTCTCACACTACTGGGTTTATAGGCATGCATGCACCCATGTCCATGGGTGCTGGGGATTCGAACTCAGGTACTCGTGCTTACACTCAAATGCTCTTACCCACTGAACTACTTCCCTAGCTGCAAACTTTCCTGACAATATCTGCAGACACTGCATTGCCCTGCATCTGGCCTTTGTAATGAATTCATATGTAGATGGATGACAACACAGAGGAAGGGTTTAAGTATTTCAACAGCATGCATATTGATCACAGAATAGATTAAGAGACAGCTAGGAGGAATTTCTTCATAGGCTCAAATTCTGCCTCCACCCTGAGGGTTGTGGCTGGGAGCAGCAGACAGACATTTATCAATGCAATAATTTCAGCTCTTGAGTAAAGAGCCTCCCATCTCAGAGATTCTACATCTAACAGATCAGTGCATTTTGTCCTTAAATTTACTCTGTGGTGACGTTTTTGGCAGCAGCATTGCTGTTCTGCAGGATAAGAAGTGGAGAATGTCCAGGGAAGGATTTCCCACCCCCAGCTGCTGCTTATTGAACTGCATGTCCTGGGAGAGATGGTGATGATTAATGACGTCCAGGTCCCCAGGACCCACTCTGCCCTTCCCCCTCTCCCATTCCATAGGCTTCTATGACAGAAAGAATGATTTACAGGCTAGTTGAGGGTAACAGATATCAGGTCTTAGATCCAATCTAGTTTAGTGTCTTTATGCGTGTGTGTGTGTGTGTGTGTGTGTGTGTGTGTGTGTCTGTGAGTGTTTGAGAGAGACAGAGGTATGCATGTGCAAGTGAATGCTAGAGCCAATATTAAGATTCCTTCTCTACCACTTCTATCTATCTATCTATCTATCTATCTATGTATCTATCTATCTATCTTCTAGCTATGTACCTATCAGCTATCTATCATCTATCTCTATCTATCTATCTATCATCTATCTATCTGTCACCTATCTATTTATATCTATCATCTATCTATGTGTGTGTATGAATGTGTGTGTGAGCAAGTGTAGGCATGTACATACCACTGTATGCATGTAGACTTCAGAGGACAACCTCAGGTGTAGGTCTCTACTTTCTACCTTGTTTGAAATAGTCTCTTGGTTGGTTTGTTTTTTTTTTCCTCTGTACATGTCAGGCCAGTTAACCAGTGAACAGCTGGGTATTCTCCCATCTCTGCCTCCCATCTAACTGTAGGAATGCTGTACTGTAGGTACACAATATCACATCTGGCTTTACTTGAGTTCTGGGGATTTGAACTCAGATCCTCATGCTTGCACAGTAATCACTTTTACCCACTAAGTCATCCCCAAAGCCATCCACCTAATATTTTGAAATAGAGTCTTTGATGTAGGTAGACTGTCTAGGCAACTAGCTCTAGAGGCCCATCTGATTTTGTCACCTACCAGCCCTAAGTCCTGGGATTACGGAGTCCACTACAAAGCAAGTTTTATGTGGGTGTTGGGATCTAAACTCCATTTCTTTGCTTGTGGAACAGGCACTTTACTAAAGCCACCCCCAGCCATAGTTTAGTGTATTTTAAATAAACAGGCAGAGCTTTATTTTGGGCCCTTCTACTACTGACCTTCTACGTTTATTCTGAACCATCTGTCTCAGAACCAGATCCAGACCTTGCTTGTTTTGCTTGGTCCTGGACCCTTCTCTCAGCCTGCATCCCAGCTGCTAAGACCCACTTCATGCATGTCCACGAAGTGCCTTGCCGTTCTGCAGTCTGCCCTTCCTTCTCTGGTGACTCTCACTGGCTTCCTGTTTAGTCAGGGGCTCTCTGAGGCATCCTTCACATGATAGGATCCAACCCACATCCCTTCTGGGTTCTCATTAGTTCCAGGGATGGAAGCCCAACTCTCGCCAGCTCCGGCTGTGTTCTGAGAATTACTGAAGGAATGAGATTTAACAGGAATTAAAGAAGAAGAGGATTCTGGCTCATTGACCTCCTACAACGTGCCAGGAAGCACTGTGCAAAGAAGCTTTGTGTGTGCTGCTACCTGGCATGGTTGGCAGGATGTGCGGGCTCCCTGTGGACTAACCTCTGCAGGACTGGATAGAAAAGAGCTGAAATAACTAGCCAAGGTCACTCAGTATAATCAGTGACTTGAACACTCAGGCCTGGGCTGAGAAGAGGCTCAATCAGAAATAAAACCTGAGTTTCTTTCCCCAGAACCCACTCAAACAAAAATTCGATGTGGTGGCAAGTGCTTTTAACCCTATCTTTGCGGAGGCTGAGGCAGGTGGATCCCAGGTCTCACTGGCCTAGCCTACTTGCTGTGCAAGCATGAAGACCTGAGTGCAGACCTCAGCACTTCTGTAAAAACCCAGATGTGAATACACATTTTCCTGTAATCCCAGCACTGCAGTGGGTGCGGGGATTGGTCAGACATAGGAGGATCACTGGGGATTGCTGGCTGCCTGCCCAGCTCCAAGCATGATGAGAGACTCTGTCTCAAAGAACTAAGGCTGAAATTGAGAGAACAGGAGGCTCAGTGGCCTCTGTATATATATTCACAGGCATGTGAATCCACATGCCAATGTGTGCATACACCTCACACGTGCACACAACTCTCACACATACACACTAATAAAATAAATGAGAAAATAAATGAAGGTAAAGAGTAACTACAGAACACACCCAAAGCTAACCTCTGGCAACTGCATACATGGGTACACATGTATCCATCCATGAACACATATTTATCACAGGTACTCACATGCATGGATACATATATACAACATAAATAAAAATAAAGGCAAGTGAACACTGTGAGTCTCCTTCCCCACTGAACTGTTTTCTTCTCTCTTACTCCTTATAGTGGTGCTAAAGCCAGTCACAATGGAAATTTCTTTTCCTGTAAGTTATCCTCTCTCTCTCTCTCTCTCTCTCTCTCTCTCTCTCTCACAGACACACACATGCACAAAATGCAAAAGAATTTATACAAATTGTGTAACTATTACCTATCTCATTAAATAACATTTTATTTAATGAGACACTCTTCCTCAGAAAACTACACCCTCATTCTTATGAAACCCAAATTTGTTTTCTGATGTTGTAGATGGCATACTCTGTACATTTCATAGTAATAAAATCATGCCATACATGGCTTTTAAAGACTCCTGTATGTGTATGATGTATGATTTATGTGAGTGTACATGCCAACCTCAGGTATCCATCCTATCTTCCACCTGTTTTGAGAGCAAGGTCTTCTTGTTTCAGATGTATACACAAAACTGACTGGACTGTGACTTCCTGAGCATTCCCATCTCTGCCATCCATCTCCCCAAAGGAGAAACGGGCTTCTAAATGTGTGCTGCCATGTCTGCCATTACGTGGGTTCTTAGAATTCAGATCCTCATGCTACAGGTATTTTACCTACCGAGCCTTCTTCCCAGCTCTGTAATATGTATTCTTTTGTGTTTGACCTCTTCCACTTAGTGGTGTGTTTTCAAGGGTCACCCTTGTTGTAGCATGTGAGAGGACCTGAGTTACTCCATTTTAGATAAAGCCTCCATCTTGAGTCTGGTCAGATACTAAAGTTGGACAAAAAAGGGAGGGGGCACTATGAAGTAATCCTTCCTCCTTCAAGATAGGGACCAATTAGAATTATATGGATATCTCGCACCATGGACAATAGCCAATCCCAATTAGGGTCACGTAGCCACAACTAGAATTCCCCTAAGTGCCTTATGAGGAGTCTGCTAACTTCTCTCAGGGTCGTTGCCATTTTGTATGAATGGTCGACCCCAACATGCTGGTTATTTCTGCAGAATAAATGCTCTTTGCTTTTGCATACTATTTTAGTCTGGGATCTTCCTTCAGAGATTCTTGGGCCTTTGCACATGTATCTATACTCCATTCCTTTCTGTGACTAAATATTATTTAGTTTTAAGAATATAGCATAGTCTATATTTTAATCTTATCACCACTTTTTTATTGCATCATCTTTTCCTGCAGAGGTAAGCAAGTGTCTATGCAACCAGCAGGGCCACAAACACAAAATAAAGGAAGGGTTCCACCCAAATCTAGCTTGTTATACTGGTACTTTTAATTGCCAACTTCTTACAGCCTAAAATCACCTGGGAATAGGGTCTTAATGAGGAATTGTCTAGATTAGATTGGCCCCCGTGGGCATGTGTCTGGGATATTTTTTTTTGCTTGTTAATTGATGTTAGAAGACTCATCCCACTGAGGGCAGGACCGTTTTTGTAGGCTGGACTCTGAGCTTTGTAAGAGTGAAGAAGGCTAGCTGAGCAGAAGTAGCAAGCCAACAAGAATGTGAATATTCTGTTGGTGCTCTTGACCATGAAGTTGGTTGGCCCAGGGGCTTGAGTGAGTTCCTACCTTCCCCTCAGGGATGGACTGTGACTTGACATTGTGAGCTGAGGTAAACCCTTTCTCCTGAGTTGCCTATTGTTAGGCTATTTCATCATAGCAACAGAACTGAAACCAGGACCCTGAGTTTACTTGGCTTGCTCACAGAGCATATGTAAAGGGCCACTTACAGAATCCATGTCTCTGTGAAGTCCTTGCCCCATCATGGATGACAACATCATGAAAATTGCATCAAGAAGTTTGTTTTTCAGTCAATCTATTTTCTGTATGCTCTAGCATCTCTCAAGGTCAACTGCAGTTGGTGAGGGCAGGAAGAAGTAACAGCTAAATGAGCATGTTATACTCTATAGTGCGGCTCTGAACCTTCCTAATGCTGCGACCGTTTAATACAGCTCCTCATGGTGTGATGATTCCCAACCATAAAGTTATTTCTGTTCCTACTTCATAATGGTAATTTTGTGACTGATATGAATCATAATATAAATATCTGTATTTTCTGATGGTGTTAGGTGACCCCTGTAAAAGGGTTGTTGTACCCTTGAAGGGGTCATGACCCACAGGTTGAGAACCACTGCTGCTCTAAGGAAAAGAAGTCATGCTTCAACAATCCAGACTCTGCCCCACAGTGGTTAGCCAGGAGATTCACACTCAGACTTCTGATGGGGTAGTGTTAAGCATTCTAAATGTTAATTGGTCCTGTTTGCTGTCTGTTACTTATATTGACTCTGATTGGTTAAATAAAATGCTCAGGCCTGAGATTGGGCAAAGACAGAGAAAGGTGGGACTTCCTGAGATTAGAACAGGAAGCCTGTGCTTTAGACAGAGCATCAGTGCATCCCAGCCAGGAACAGCAGGAAAGAAGATGCACACCATGGGTTAGATAAGGAACCTCATTCCACATGGCCAGGAACATCAGCATAGTGTGGAGAATGGCAGTCCAAAGGGACATATGTATATATGGAGTCATATTTGGGTAAAAGAATTAAGAGCTAGCTTAGGTGGGCCAAGATTTCTCAATTCAGGCCAAGGCTTGTTAAAATCCATGCAGTCTCTGTGTGCTCATTTATAATGTCTGCTTAAAGATTAACAGCAGCAAATCAATTAACAATAATAGAAATACTAGTAAACAATTTAACTAATTTATTTCTACAAGTGGCACCCCAATGTAATCTAATTTAAATTTTTTTTTACATATGGCTGTAATTAAGTTATTTAACCGCAATTAGAATCCATGCTTATAGCATGAGAAGGCCCGGGTGAAAGCTGGTTTCCTAGCCAAAGAGGGGGGAACACCCAAATGCATTTCAAAGGTGCTGCTATCTTAACAAAAGCTGTTGCCTTGCAGCAAAGGCAGAGATTTAGGCTTAGCTCTCCTTATGTACTAAAAAACTGGCAGCCTTCTAAACAGAACTTGAGAGTAGAATTAGCTGTCTAGATTAAAAATGGAGGAATTCATAATGCCTCAATACTTTTGATTCCAATTGAGTTTGTTCCTCTTAGCATGCCAATGATTTTTACCCTGACAATTGTGGTTTTGTGTATCTTTATTGAGAAAGTTTGAACTAGGATAGTCTTAAAGGAAAGAATTTACAGTTGGAATGCTAAATTGCCAACAATGATAATGGAAGAAGGAGGTAGGCCCTTCCTGATAGATAATACAAAATTGATGGCAGCTGGAGCTAAGAGCTCCCTGGGTACTAGGTGCCTGTCAGGAGTTTCTGGTATTGGCCCACCAGTGAAATACAGTTGAAACTTGATTTCAAGTAATAACAAACTGAGCTTTAATTGCAGCAGGGGATGGCATGGTTAGACCATGGCTTTTGGAATGTTGTTTTTTTGCTTGATTTTTGCTTAGATGTCTTTGATTTTCCTATATTGGGAGGTAGAAAGGATATTTTTCTGGTTTGGCATTGTTAAAACATAATAGATTTTTGAAGATTTAGGGCAGATTTTGAATTTTCACTACAGTTCAAACTTGCTCTCAGGGCTACAGAGTTACTAAAATCTGGGATTTAAGTGAAATATTTGGCAGGGTGGTACTGGCACATGCCTTTAATCCCTTAATTGCATCATACTAGAGGAAGAAAAAGGCAGATCTCTGGATTCTAGACCAGCCTGGTTTAAACAATGAAGGCAGGGCGGGAACCCTGCTGATAAGATAAGGCTGCTTACTAAAGACAGTCTAGAATTCAAAAATGACACATTTTTTTCCCTTGAGGTTAAGTTTAATAATGTCCTTACTGATCTAATGGATAAATTCACATGATCTTAAATTTAGCTAAAGAGAAAAGGGTCACAAGCCAGTCTCCTTAGGTGTGGGGCTCCCATAGGAGAACTGGTTTGAAGAGACATTTTGCCCCTAAAAGAGATCTGTTAATTGCTGGGTGTGGTGGTGAATGCCTTTAATCCCAGCACATGGGAAACAAAGACAGGTGGATCCCTGACCTTCACCAAGGTCAGCCTGGTCTTCAAAGTGAGTCCAGGACAAGGATACACAGAGAAATCCTGTCTCAGAGGGGAAAAAAAAAAAAACCCTGCATGCCTCTTACAGCCAACAGTTAAGAAAAGCTAACATAAAATGGCATATCAAGCTATTCTACACCAATTTCCTTAAGAATGGAGCTTCCATGGGAAAACTGGAACTCAAACTAATGCAAAATGGTTTACTTAATGTTATTGTTTAATAGGGGTAATTCAATTATTTAAATTCATACCTTGATCTCAAAACTTGGGAGACAAGGAAAAACATCAGGTTCCTTGTATGTTCTAGGCCAATCTAATTTACAGAGATATACAGAGAAAATCAAGACAGCCCAAGCTACAAAGAGAAACCCTGTCTCAATAAGGATAGATATATCCACATAAAAATTCAATCTTCAAAGAAAGGATAAAAGGAAAGAAAAAATATATAAATGCATACCTTTGATTATAAAACATGGGAGACAAAGACAGATTGGTTCCTTTTGAGTTTGAGGCCATCCTAATCTAAAAAAGCCAGAAAAAAACAGAATAAACCTGTTTTAATCAATTAATAAATTTATGTCAACTGTAGAGGAGAATATATAAACTCCATTCAGTCTTATGCTGTATTTTCAATTTAAAATAGCATATATATGTAATGCTATTACATGTCATCCTTTTATATGGCATGGAAACTTACAAATGTCTTTCTTCTGTTCAAACAAAGAACAGAAATATTCCTAATTGATTTGTGCATCCTGCACATCCAAGTATTTTGGTAATTGCAGAACTATATGTTACTTGTGAGAAATTAAATATTTTCAGAACAAAGGGGCCAGAGTCCAAAGAAGACAAGAAGAGTAATTCAAATGATCCAGCCTCATAGACTGCCTCAATAGCTGTTTCCTCAAAAATCTGCTTGATTTTTTAAAATTTAAATTACTTCAAATTTAAAAATTACTTCAAACAGCTTGCTGGGATGGCCCAGCCTCAAAGACTGTTCCAGACAGGACTTCAATAAAGCCCTGAACTTTCCTACCAAAGTCCAGCTTTAAACCACAAATTGTTCAAAACATTCAAATTGCTGAGCACCAGAGACTGGACAACAAATGTTATAATTTACTTGCTTAACCTTTTTTTTTCATTTTATTTGGGCCCCTAAACAGGTTTTCTGCATCCCAATTCAGCAGGAAGCAGTTTTAAGAGAGCAATGTCCCATTTCCAGAAAGTGGGGTGGATGATAGATGTTGTTTAGGGAGAATTGTTACAAATTGTTATTTGGTCTTGTTAAGCAAGGTATAGAAAGTTAGACTTGGAGATCTCTTTTTCTTTTCTGTATCCTTCTTTCTCTCTTATATAGGGAGAAAGGACTTGAAAAGAAAAAAGGGGGAATACATGTATATAATATAGAAATGATAAGATATAAGGATAGATTATTGAATCTGTTCTGAAACTCAAAACTATTGTTATTCTCAAATAAGGTTATCTTTTGATACATTGGTATAGAATTTTGTATATTGATAAAAGAAAGATTAATTTTGATTCATTAGAACAGAATTTTATATTTTGACACATAATTTGTATATTTCAACTCTTTTTAAAAAACATTTATTTATTTATTTATTTGTTTATTTATTATGTATACAGTATTTGCTGTACATATATGCCCGGGCACCAGATCTTAATGTAGATGGTTGTGAGCCACCATGTGGTTGCTGGGAATTGAACTCAGGACCTTTGGAAGAACAGCCAGTGCTCTTAACCTCTGAGCCATCTCTCCAGCCCTATTTCAACTCTTATATAAGATATTGTGCCTATACAACTATCTTAAAAGTACAGGTTTATTTCCAATCCTTTTATGGGTTGCTATCACAATCTATTTAGGAGTCTGGATAATACAAGTTGACTGGCCAGTTGAGCTTCTGGTAATGTCAAATACTAGTCTTAGTTTATCACAAAATAGGCTTATGAGGTTAAACAGATTGTAAATGGTTAAAAATATACAGTTTGTTTGTTCATAGATAGAAGATAGATGATAAAGAGACTTATAAATAAAATAGTAGATGTCTTCAAAACCCTCAGAGGCATACAGAAAATGGCATTTAAAGATGTTTTTATTATTTTAAGAATTGTTTGACTTAAGACAGTCAGCAACTGACAGCTCCCATTTGACTTGATAGAAGACAATGAGCATCAAAAAGAAATCTCCCATCAGGAGATAATTCCTCAAAAAGAAATCTCCCATCAGGAGATAATTCCTCAAAAAGAATTCTCCCATCAGGACATAATTCCTATTGGGCAAAAATGCCCCTGCTCTCTCAACAGACTATATAAAGTCCAAAGACGGACCAGAGCTTAAATGCAGGTAAGTTGATGCCCTGATTCTGCAGAGACAGAATGGGAAAATCCTTCTTATTTCATGCTTCACAATTTGGTCTGTGAAAAATGTTTGGCCAGAAGGCTGAAGATGATGCTCCAACTACCAACTATATCAAGAGATATTTGGGACTGTCTAGGCAACAAACCATCATATTTCTTTTTGGAAGCTGCTCTCCTAGGCTTCCTACTCACTCAAATAATAACTTTATCCCTTCTTATGTCCTTGATGGGGCTGAAGACATAATAGTTATAAAATTTCAATTGAACTTGAGTTGTTTAGGATTTAAAAGGATATTTTCAAGTCTAAATAAAATCTTTAGGTTTATAAATATGGATATGAAAGAAGCTATTTAGGTTCAGAACTTTAGACACACCAAGATAGATAGATGATTTTTTTCTTCTTCAAGATTGCCTGATACAAATAGGCTAAACATTATGTCATTATGTGCATAACTTTTATATATGGTTTTCTTGATTGTTTCATATTTGTTCTTATTATTTTTACTATATATATGAGTTTAAAATTTTAGCCTTTTTTTTTAGACAAAAGGAGGGAATTGATGGGGCAGTGTTAAGCATTCTAAATGTTAATTGGTCCTATTTGCTGTCTGTTACTTATATTGACTATGATTGGTTAAATAAAATGCTCAGGCCTAAGACTGGGCAAAGACAGAGAAAGGTGGGACTTCCTGAGATTAGAACAGGAAGCTTGCACTTTAGACAGAGCATTAATGCATCCCAGCCAGGAACAGCAGGAAAGAAGATGCACACCGTGGGTTAGAAAAAGGAACTTTATTCCACATGGCCAGGAATAGTGTGGAGAATGGCAGTCCAAAGGGGCATATGTATATATGGGGTCATATTTGGGTAATAGAATTAAGAGCTAGCTTAGGTGGGCCAAGATTGCTCAGTTCAGGCCAAGGCTTGTTAAAATCCATACTGTCTCTGTGTGCTCATTTATAATGTCTGGATAAGGATTAACAGCTGACAAACCAATTAACAATAATCTAAATACTGGTAAATAATTTAATTAATTATTTCTCTACAAATGGCGCCAACGTAATTTAATTAAAAAAATTTTTTTAACAGACTTCAGCCTTCTCATACCCTCCTTGGCCTTAGCATTTTTATATGACCTGAGACCAAGGTCTGACAGAAGAGGGAAATTAAGGGAGACATCACTTTCTTAGGGTGCACCTGACTGTGTTCCTTTGACCCTGTGTCTCAGTTTCTATCCTTGTTCACCAGAGATGCCAGAAACAAAGGGTCTCATGGACTCAAGAAGCCTAAGAACCTGCAACAATTAACTATATTCTTTATATACTTCTTAAATCAGTAAAATTGGATTGTAAGCCAACTTTCTACTGTTTCTTTCTGTTTAAAAAACCGATTTTACTTTTATTTCTCTCTCTCTCTCTCTCTCTCTCTCTCTCTCTCTCTGTGTGTGTGTGTGTGTGTGTGTGTGTGTGTGTGTTGGGTTCCTGCAGTAGCCAGAAGAAGGTATCTGATGTCCAGGAACAAAAGAAAGAGCTGAGCTTTCAGGCTTCTATGAGCAGAGTGAATGCTGGGAGCTAAATTCTGGTCCTCTGTAAGAGCACTTTACAGCCTTAGTTGCTGTGTTACCTCTCTAACATTTCTTTCTATTTTTCTGATGACAAAATACTGACTGATTGATCACTTCAAAGTGTTAATAGCACAGCTCAATCCCCAGTCTCGTGGGGCTTATGTTCTCCGAGTTCGAAGCTAGGTTTCAAACAAAAGCTGATGGCCATAGTGAGCTCTGCTGCTGTCTGTCATACATTAGCATGGTGGGATGACAGATGTGATGGAGGAATCAGAACAATGGGGCCACTGTAGGGAGGAGCATGCTAGGAATTACTTTCTTGTTGCTCTAACAAAATACATGAGAAAGGCAACTGAAAGAAGGAAGAGTGTATGTTAGCTCACAGTTCTAAGGATACACAGGCCATCATGGTGGGAATTCACAGCATCAGGAGTGTGAGGCAGCTGGTCACATGGCATCCACAGTCAGGATGCAGAGAGTTGGGCCCTGGTGCTGAGCTCACTTTCTCCTCTTTATTCAGTTCACAGCCAAAGCCCATGGAATGGTGATCCTTGTATTAAGGTAGGTCTTCCCACCTCAACTAACTCAATCTAGAAACTCCCTCACAGACATGCCCTGAGGTGATTGTATATCCCGTGAAGGTTAGAAGTCAAGATTAACCATCATAATGAGTCGGGGGGGGGGGGTTGAGGTCTTGAAAGAAGGCTAGAATTTGAGAATATCCAGAAGATAAGTAGAAAAACAGCTCAGGAACACACAGAGCTAGGTCAGAACTGGGCATGCTTGGAAACAGATGAGCAGATTGCACTTAGATAGAATTGATAGAATCTTGGGAGGGGAACACATAGAACAAAGAATTTTGATTTATTTTGATTAAGCGAATAAAACATAGGTAAAGGGAATTTTGAAAAGACGTCCACCCGAGTGTGGGGTTAAAAGCTATTGACTTGCTGATCCTCAAGAAATAATGTCAGAGTTCAATGAGTCAAAGAATAGTGGATCCTTAGGGGATCACTGGACAGCAAGCCTATGAAAGACCTGACTGAAAGGGTGAGGTGGAGAACTGAGTACTAAAGACATCCTGATGGTGACATCTGGCCTCCACATACATCCTCATGGTCAAGTACACTTACACATATGTCTATGCAAACACATATACTACACTCACTCACACTTTCTTTTACTTCCTGGATGCCACAGTTTCAAACCAATAGGGCCAATTGACCATGGGCTAAAGCCTCCCAAATGGTGAGCCCAAAGAAACCTTCCTTATTTTCTTTTTAATTGGTTACCTCCAGTGTTCTGTTGTGATGTCAGAGAGCTGCCTAACATGGTAGTTGGGTCAGGGATATGGACGCGAGGACAAGGAACGAGACTCTAATCTGGCCTATGGGATGGAGTCCCTACATCTCAGTTCAAGAAATATGTCAGTAACTCAACTCAGAGTTTGGAGGAGTCAGGTCTGATGTCATAATTAGGTTTCTGTTGCTGTGATAAACACCATGAACAAAACCAACTTGGGGCAAGATAGTATTTGGCATATATGCACAATATATATATATATATATATATATCCATGTTATAGTGTATTATTGATAATAGGCGGGGCAGGAATATAAACAGAGTTCATAGAGGAACACTGCTTACTAGATTTTGCTGTCCAGGCTCATATTCAGCTACTTTTCTTATCCCTTCCAGGATGACTTGCATAGGTGTGGCACAACCAACAATGGACTGGGGACTCCTACATCAATCACTAACTGTAGCAGCGCTCCACAGGCTTACCAACAGGCCACTCTGATGGAGGCATTTTCTCAGTTGAGGATCCCTCCTTCTAGATTATTCTAGTTTGGTACTAAGTTTACAAAAACAGTACCCAGTACTCTTGGTTTTAAAGTGTACCTGAGGAGCTCTCCATTCTGAGTGTGACCACCACGCATTGGACTCCTTTTGAGCTGGGTGCATTTGTTGTAATAGCTGCCCTGTCCACATTGGCTCTTCTGTCAGAAAATTGCTCAGAGAAGCTGAGGGTCACACCTCATATCTAACAGGTAGCAAACCAAGAAAAGGGTTTATCCTTGTGCAGTGACTGCGTAGTCCACATCCTGAAACTCATGTAGCGTTTGTAGTGATTTTGGGATATTGTGCCAACAGAGAGACTTCTGTGCATATTTTCTTCTGAATCAAGCTATATTTTGTATAGCGACCTTATCCCTCAGGCCACTCTAGTTTTCTACTGTGTTTGGGTTTTTTGTTTGTTTGTGTTTTTGTTTTGTTTTGTTATTGTTTTGAGACAGGGTTTCTCTGTATAGTCCTGGCTGTCATGCAACTCACTCTGTAGACCAGGCTGGCTTGGAACTCATAAGGATCTGCCTGCCCCTGCCTCTAAGGTGCTGAGATTAAAGGCATGCATCATCACACCTGGTTTATTTCTTCCTTTTTTGAGAGTGTCTCATTGGCCTGAAACCAATGATGTCTAGTTGGATAGGCAGCCCTAGAGAATCCACTTGTCTTCACCTTCTCAACACTGGGACAATGCCTGGCTTTACACAGGTCCTGAGGACCAAACTCAGGTCCTTATTTTTGCAAATCAAGTACTATGCCAGCTAAGCTCACTCCCCAGCCACCATCCTGACTCTCTGCCTCAGGCGTCCTCCTCTACTCCTCGCTGCCTTATTCCCTTGAGACAGTATCTGTATCAGTTACTTTTCTATTGTGATAAAACACTATGGAGCAGATGCAGAATTAATTCCACAGTCAAACATCAAGACAGATCTCCCAGAGTCCTTTGGAGGAGGAGAAGGAAGGATTGGAGGAGCCAGAGGGATCACGGATACCACAAGAACAAGGCCCATAGAATCAATTGACCAGGACTCAAGTGGACTCACAGAGATCAAGGAGTCTGCAAGGCATCTGACCTAGGTCCTCTGCATATATGTTATGATTGTGTAGCTCGGAGTTCTTGTGGGATTCCTAATAGTGGGAGCAGGGGATGCCTCTGACTCTTTACCTGCATTTGGGACCCTCTTCCTCCTACTGGTTTGCTCTGTCCAGCCTTGATGTGAGAATATGTGCCTGGACTTATTTAGCCTATTATAACATATTGGTTGGTGTCCCTGGGAGCCCTGACCTTTTTTTCTCTTAAGGGAGGTGAAGTGGGAATGGGGTGGTGGTGGAGAGTGGATGCAGTGGAGGGCTGGGAGACTTGGGGAGCAGAAGGAAGGGAAACTGCAGTCAGGATGTAATATATCAGAGAAGAATAAATAAAAGGGGAAACAATTGTGGTGGAAAAAAAAAAGACAAGAACACCATGACCAAGGAACAATTATTCCGGGCTTACAGTTCCAGAGAAAAAAGGGTCCGTCACTATGAGTGGGACCTGTCTGCTCGCCAGCATGGTGACTGGAGCTGAAAGCTGAGAGCTCACCCACCTCCAGTGACATACTTCCTCTATCAAAACCACACCTGTCAGCCTCCCAAACAATTTGGGACCAAGTATTCACATGCCCAATAATATGGAGGTGGGGTAACTCATTTAAACCACCATAGGCTCTCCCTCAGTGATCCTCCTGTCTCCACCCCTTGCAACTCTGGGATTATAGGTGTACATATGGCCACATGTAACTTTTTACATGAGTGTTGGGATTTGAACTCATATCTGCACACATTCATAGCAAGTGCATTTACTCACTGAGCTATCTGCCCAGCCTCCCTGGTCCTAAAAAATATTTTCAATCCACTTTCAAGGATAAAACTTAGTCTAGGTGAAGTTGCTTGCTCTGCCCTAAAATATAGGTGCTGGTTGCAAGGGAGGCATCAAAATTGGGAGGCTGCTGCCTCTTCCCAGATCCTTAGCAGGCGCTTAACCAATGTTCTCCACTTACAACTGGGACTTTGATGCTGCAAGCCCGTGGCTCAGTTTTGCTGCAAGTGTTCAACAATCTAATACTAGTATTTCTCTTGAAATTTAATAAGTTACCTTGCCTCTAGGAAGATGTCATCATGTCAGTAAAAATCCACATTGTCTGTTTATGTTCTTTGTGCAGCTTGGTCTCTTAGCTCATACTCTCCTTTAGGGGCAGGGAAAATGCGTGAGGACAGATGTATGTACACAGAGGCCCAACCTGTCATTGAAAGAGAATGCACACAAATGAGGAGTAGGAGACGGTTGCACAGGGAGAACCCCTTGCTTGTCTGGGGAGATCCAGATGGATGCCTTGCTGCAGGGTGGGGTGCAGGGGTAGGGGCGAAGGTGAGGTCTACACCCGTGACACAAACTGCTCCCCTGGGCATCCTGGGATTCTGTCACTAACCTTTGCATTCCAGGCATCCTTTTGGAGGGCACTGCTTGGGGACGTGAGCCTGAACTGTTCACACCAGGCAGAGAAATCTCATCCATATGTTTCTGATTCATTTACACTCATAATAAAAACATGTGGTTTTTAAGAGAGAATTGACATACACTGGGAGCTCTAGGCTGTCTTTACTGCTCTGAGTCTCTGCTCCCAAGAATGGACACTTCCTCTTTGCCAAGAGAAAACTAATTCAGACTGTGGAATCCTCCACCCTAGAGGCAGAAACATCAGGGAGGCACACACAGGAGGGTCCCCTGCCAGCAGGAGGTGACTCCTAAAGAGGATGGATGCAACAGCAATCATGTACTTCGGAGCTGAAATAGTGACTGGGATCTATCTTCTGCACTTCCGGAAGCCCTTGCTAAATGATAACGATGGCCTTCTCCCATCTACTTTTATTTTCTCCTCCCCTCTTGGGCCCTCCTTGGGCAAGGAGCATCAATCCCCTGCTCCGCTTGCTGCTCTAAATGCTTCCCAGCTGCTATTGTTCCTCCTTCCCTCATATGAGCCTGTCTGAAGTCAACCCACTTCTTTTGTTTCTCATTTTTATTAACTGAGATATTGAAAATTCTCTCAAATCCTTATTGTCTTGTAAACCATTTGGCTCAATAACTGTGGGTCTTGCGGTTGGAGAGATGGCACAGGGATTAAGAGCTGTAAAGCCCATGCACCCCATCTTGCAAAGGACCAGATTTCAGGTCTCAGTACTCCCATCAAGCGGCTTACAACTGTCTGTAACTCCAGCTCCAGAGGATCTGGACACAGCTCTGGATTCCATGATCACAGCCATTCATGTCTCATACGTGTGTGCTCACATGTACACGCGCTTGTGCACACACAAATAATAATGATGATGATAATAATAATAATAGGAATAAATATTTAAAAAAGCCAACCATGGATCTTGATCTCCAGTGAGGTGGCCTAGCTCTGCTGGGCACTAGTCCACTGTATTGATCTATTGTTCTTTCTTTCTTTTTTCTCTGAGACAGAGAGTCCAGCCTGTCCGCCACATCACAATGTTCCAGCTTCTGCTCACCATTCCAGGTTAAAGTACATCTCTGTGGGGAAAGTCAGGCAGCAGAAACTTGAAGCAGCTTGTCACACCTTAGTCAAGAGCAGAGAGAGGTGAATATGTGTGTTGCTATTACTCAGCTTGAGTTTGTTTTAAACTCTTTTCAGGGCCTCAAACCAGGGAGTGGTGCTACACACACACTTTACCAACTGGGCTTTCTCCCCGCTCTGCAGTCTTGTTTGTTTTCTCCTCATTCGTGTGTATGTGTGTGTGTGTGTGTGTGTGTGTGTGTGTGTGTGTGTGTGTGTGT
>CAJQZJ010032114.1:5493443-5548551 GCA_907164525.1 Lophiomys imhausi
ACACACACACACACACACACACACACACACACACACACACACACACAAATAAGGAGAAAACAAACAAGACTGAAGAGTAGGGAGGAAGCCCAGTTGGTAAAGTGCCTGCCTTGCAAACAGTAGAAGCTGAGTTTGATCTCCTAGAACCCATATGAAAAATTCTGGATCTGCTGATGAACACTTGGAATCCCAGCAATGAGGAGGCAGAGACAGGAGGATCCCGGAGCTCACTGACTAACCAACCTAGCCTAATTGATGGTCTCAGTCAGTGAGAGATCCTGAAAAAAAAAAAAGGTGGACAACTCCTAAGGAAGGACATCTGTCCTCTGGCCTTTACCTGCACATGGATGTGTACACACCTGCATGAATTCCTCCTTTCATCTTGTATCTGCATACACATGGAACACACATGCACACATACACACAAAATAAAATAAACTAAATAAAATAAAATTCAATTCTGGCTCTGACTTCAGACCTATCACTGGTAGTGACTGATCACAGAATAGCTCATCCGTATATTTTACCTACTTAAAATTTTTTTAAAATTCATTTATTTAATGTTTGAGGAAGACGCATGCTCCACTGTGTATCCCAGAGATTGAACTCCAGCTATCAGGTAGCTTTACCTGTTGAACCATTTGCCAGACCTCCCTCACTCATTAACATGGAACTACACACAGATCATTCTGAGACTCTGTTTCTTCATATTCACGGTGGGAGCAATAGCATTTGCCTTAACTGTCTTTTTTTTTTTCCAAATAAAAATTACATCTGTCGACCTATCTCCATGAGTTTAAAGTTCTATATCTAACCCAACTTTCATCACAATTTAAAAAGCATCTTCTTAGAACACCCTCTTGATTCCCAAACAACTCAAAATTTAACTATGAGACTCTAGCTATCTATTCTTCAACCACCTCAGAGACCTGAGAGGGACAAATATATCTGATTATATAGGAAGTGCAGGGCTGCAGCTTCCCAAACTAAGAAATGACATACCAGTGGCTGCCTGGACAGCTCCCATTTTCTATCCATACATTACAGCATCAATCTTCAGTCATTTGGCCCCATTTCTCTGACAGACATTGATTGTAGAGCAGGGGTTATGAAGGACTCGCCTACCCTGTCTTGGCAGAGCTAGGCTGTCGACTTACCTGCTTCCAAGTTTTGTCCTTTTTGGACAGCAGTCTGTCTACAGTTGAAGCAAGGGGTTTTTCCTACCCTGTCTTGGCAGAGTTAGGCTGTCGACTTCCCCGCTACCAAGTTTTGTCCTTTTTGGACAGCAGTCTGTCTGCAGTTGGTGCAAGGGGTTTTTTCATGCCAAGAGAAAGGCTTGCCACCAATTCAACCATCTTACAGTGGAGGTTCTTCGATGCTTATCCTCTACTTGGAGTAGAATAGGGTTGCCGTCAGGCGCTGATATGTCTCGATATAAAAAAAAAATCTTGATTTAAGATAACATCTTTGAATGCCATATTCTGCAGATCTCAAGGGGTTTTTGAAGATGCCCTATCCATCTCTTGTATTTAGATAAGCAAATGTTGCTTGTCTCTTAGCAACTTGATTACTGGGTAGTTTAGAGAATATCTGTGATAGACTGTCATAGTAGCCAACAAAGAGACATGTTTGCATGACTAGGAGTTTGTTTTAACTATCCTAGACAGTAGAATGTTGAAGTCAGGTGCCAAATACATATAGACTGGACATTGGGATTGTATGCCAAGCCATATAACTCTCATAATTTTGGCCTAATTACCTCTGTTGTTTTGTATTGTATTTATTATTATAAGAGTAAGAGCCATTTGTTGGACTGAAAGGGGGAGCTGTTGGGGGGAAAAGATATATCTTAAACTTAAAAAAAAGGAAGGGGATGGGTGGGTTGAGGCGGAAGAGGGTGGGAGGGTGGGACTGGAGGCGGGGTAGGGAGGGGATTTCAATTGAGATGTAACTTGAAGAAATAAAAAATAAAGTAAAAAAAAATTACATCTGTCTACTGTGTGTGTATGTGTGTGTGCATATGCACAGGCCACCAGGCCACCATGTCCTGTGGAGGTCAGGGGACAACCTGAGGGAGTGGGTGCGATCTCTTCTCTCACCATGTGGGTCCTAGGAATTGAACTCAGGTCATCAGGCTTGGTGGCGAGCACTTTTATTTGCTGAGTCATATACTAGCCCTGGCCTTTCTGTTTTGTGGTGAGGACTGTATTGTCAGATATACTTGGTCTAAAGAGCTCAACTAAGTAAAAGACAATGGCCCTCCATACAATACTTAGCACCACTGCCATTCTGTTCCCCATTGAGCCCAAAGGGAAAATTGCAGAGCAGCCAGCCCGTCAAGACAGTGTCTAGACCTCAAGACTGAGGGGCTGGAGCCTATAATCTGGGTACACCAGCATGCATGGTGAGGGCTTTCCTCATCCTCAAGCGCCTTTATTGTATCCATCCATAGCTCCAGCTGTGGAGCAACCACTTCAAATGAGCCACCACAGCATGCGTTAGCAATCTGAGCACTTCTGTGGAGCGAAGAAAATAAATGTAGAGTTTTCTAGAAGGGGAACAAAAGGAAAGGCTTTGGCTTTCACCCAATTATCACTTTAGTGGCTGTCTAGGTGATCTGAAAAAAAAAAAGTGATCTGAAAAACCTCCCCTCAAGTGTCAAGACGGTATCTCCATTGTCAAAGCCCACCTCTTACTGGCTGATGGAGAGCTCTTCCTAGTGCCCATATCATTCAAAGCCAAAATGCACAGGGAAGAGACACTGGAATTTCTCTTTTTAAAAATGTATATGTGTGCATATGTGTTCATTGATCTGAGTATAGTTGTGTATAAGCCATAGTATGTTTGTAAAGGTCAGAGGTCAACCTTGGGGGTTGGCTACTTACTGCCTCCAACCACGTTTGAGACAAGGTCTTTTGCTCTTGCAGCTGCACATACCAGGCTAGCCCTCCAGTGAGAGCTTCCTGGGATTCTCTGTCTCTGCCTCTCATCTTGTCATAGGACACTGAGTTTCTGACATGTGCCACTGCACCTGACTTTTTTGGGCTCAGAGGAGCCGAACTCACTTCCCCGCATTTGTATGGCAAGTGCTTTACCCTCTGAGCCGTCTCCTCAGCCAGGCAGGGGGATCTCTACTCCACATTAAGTTCTTCATTATTTCTGACACAAATACTATGACATCGCCACAGATTTAATAGTGGATAATGATGATACAATTCCTAAACGTTAGGTGTGATGGGGGGGGGGTGTGACTCTCATGGAAACTTTTAATATAAAGCAGATATTCTGCAGGAGAGGACAAATGTGCACAAATACAGCCACAAACAATGGACATTACCAAGACGTGACCTACACAATAGAGAGTGAGAAATGAACTTTCCAGTACTGGTATGATTGACAACTTTTTGTGTCCATTCATAGCTACAAAAAAAAAAAAAAAAAAAAAAATCTCAGTATCACTGCAGAGAACAGCAAGGCTTTTTCTAGCAGCTGTGATGGAGATGTTAAAAGACGGAGTTCTGGAAGCTTCAAGCCAACTGTTTGTAAAGACAAAGAACAAAATGAAATGATTCTGCAACTTGCTGTTATTCAAAGATGCTTCCTTCCAAGGCTTTATCCCCACCCAGAGGTATCTAAATGATAAATCTCCCCACAGCCGCAGGTGGGAGGTGTCCGTTCCAGGACCTCTGTAAATGTTTCCAGGCGGCGCCCATGGAGCTGTGAGGCAGGAGCCAGTGGCTCATGTGGCCCAGCTTCTGAGCTCAGGCCAACCTAGTGTCGGAGCTGAGCCATCTTTCCTTCTTGTCCTCTTTATTTCTTCCTTCCTCGTCTTTCCTGTGGGTTTCACATCTGGAGTTATCCACTTTTCCTCATTATCCCCAAGGATTAGGGTTTCAAGTCTTACTGCTTGTCTGCCTCTATGATTATTTGTTTGTTTGTTGTTGTTAATATTGTTGGGTGATCCTCTCTGTGTGTACATGCCATGTGTTTGCTGAGATGCGTGTATGTGTCTGGAGGTCAGAGGTCATTCATGGGCCATCTTTCCTCAGGCGCTGTCCGTCTTGTGTGCTTCGTAGATACACATGTGTAGGGGCTAGCATAGACACTGAGTGTCAGACCCTGTCTCTCTTCCCCAGAGACAGGGTCTCTCACTTAACCTAGGGCTAGCCTGGCAGCCATTAAGCCCCATTGATCCTCCTGTCGCAGTACTGTTCTCTGGGGTCTCAGGCGTGTATGGCCATGCTTGGCTTTTCATAAGGCTGCTGGGGATTCAAGCTCAGATCCTCATGCATGTATATCAAGTGCTGTTACTCACGGAGCCATCTCCTCAGCCCGTAGGTTGAGTTTTGAGACAGGGTCTGTTGATGATCTGGAACTCACCAAGGAAGCTAGACTGGCTGACCAGTGTACCCCAGGGATCCTCCTATCTTTGCTGCCCCAGTGGTGAGATGATTGGTGAGTGCCATGATGCCTCATCTTTTTATATGTGGGTTCTGGGGATTAAACTGTGGCCCTCATATTTGCAAGGCAAGCACTTTACCAACTGGGCCATCTCCCCAGCCATGAAGATATATTTCTTAAGAGTTACTACTGACATTAACAACAGTAAAATATCCCAACTTGACAGGAAAATTTATTGCCATGGTAAAGAATGAAAGAAATGAATGAAAGAAGGAGGAGGGGAAAGAAAGAAAAAGAAGTTTCAACCCTTACAGCAATCTCTTGAGGTATTCCAGTCTTGAAATATAATAGCATACCTTTCAAAGCCACAAGCTCTTTATCAGATTTATAATGGATCATTTTTGCACCCCAGTTTATAAAAAAAAGAGCATTTTAGTTTGTAAATCAGTATTTCCTTCAATGCCAGTGAATATAGTTTCCTTTTCACTGATGACAATGGATTAAAAAAGAAAATCACAAGAAAAATTGATTGATTTTTATCACACTGAACTGGTGAATCTAAGCTATCAAAACACACTTTATCTCAGTAATTGCTCTCATACTGGTCACCGGAGACATGTTGTTAATGAAATATTGAAAGACACGGACAGATTTAAGTTCAGAGGACTGGGAGCAGAAAAGTACAAAGACGGTTGGAGAGGTAGGAAGAAGTTGTTCCTTTTTAAATAATTCTAAAAATTTGTATTATGTTTTTAATTTGTGTTTGTACATGCAAGTGCTTGCAGACACCAGAAGAGGGAACTCTATCCCCTGGAGCTGAAATAACAAGTGGCTGTGAGAACTGAACTCAAGTCCCCTAAAAGAGGAGCAAACCTCTTAACCACCAAACCCTCTCTCCAGCCTGGAAGTGTTGCTATTATCGGTCAGAAAACAATGCCAAACTTAGTACAAATGATGACTGTTTACTGAGCACATCTTTCTAGTGACTAGCGATTCACATATATTATTTTCAGTGTTTTTGTTTGTTTGTTTTTTAGAACAGTGCTGCAATGTTACTCTCATTATTTTTATACTTCTCATGAAGAAAGAACTGGAAGTATTGGTTTAAAGTTAAGAAGTTGTGGTCAGCAGTCTCTCCTGTGTGTCTTGTGATCATTACTTTTGCTATGGGAGCTACCCACTTGAGTCTAGGCTAGACTTATAAGACGTTTGAAGGGTGTCTTCTCCATAGTTAGGGTATCAAAGACTGGTTTTTACCCCCATCTTTTCTCTTTCAGGGACTTTCTCTTGCCTTCTTGCTTGCTCACTCTGTTGAAGCCAGATGTCATGTTGTACATGTTCTATAGAAAGGTCTCACACCTAAGAAGCAAAAGAGCCATCCATCTCATGGCACTTGAGGTACCAAGGCCTCATTCCAATAAGATGCAAGCAACTACCTGGGTGAATGAATTTGGGAGCATGTTTCCCAGTTAAACTTCTGACCTGGAATACAAACCCAGACACTTGCTGGCAGCCTGTAACAGACCCTCGGCTAGATTCTTTACCTACATGAAGCTATTATATAAAGTTACCTTTTTAACCAGCTGTGTCTAGGTAAAATTTGTTACATGGTGATAACTAGTGTAGGTATCAATAGCTGCGCTGGAATTTGCGTTGGGGAATTGTTGGTCCTGCAAACGCATCTTCTTCGCCTGTGTTACTGTGTAGTTACTCTCCACATACATGAACTATCAGTATGTGGTACTGTTATGTGCCAGCTATAATATTGTAGAACGATCTCTCCAACTTGAAAACTTCCATCCCGGAGGGATGTTAAGACTTGGTAAGACTCAGAAAGTTCTAAAGGGAGGCTCATTGATGTTCAGGAAGTAAACAACTACCAAGTCTCAGGAAGTCTCTGAAACGTACTAAACACACTAGCCTTCCCATGCCCTATGGTTACATGAGCAATAAGGCTTGATGAGGAGAGGAGACTCTGACCCTTTCATAGACTGTAAGCACGTGCCAGGGTCCCAGCTTCTTCAGGGTTCAGTCACCATCCATACTGGACTCCTGTAAGTGATCCTAACAAACTTATTGGCTCACCAAGTTGGACTTTTATGGTGTCTTCAGCTCTGCCACTGGGATAAGTAGATTGCTTGTTTGTGTCTCTCCAGGAATAGTGTCATACAACAGAAGGAAAGGCTCATCCCTTGTGGAGGAAAAATACTTCAGTTTGAATATGGTTATACCTCTATTGTAGGATAAATAAAGGAGAACCATGCATCCAGTGGGGATCTGGTGGGTGGAATGCCATTGTTTTATAACGGATGTACCAGCTGGGCTAACCTGGAGGCTTCTTTCTGTTGGCTTAGGGAAAAATGACCCCAAGGAAGAAACCTATCTGTCCTCGAGGTACAACTTGAAAGTTTTATTTTAAAAGCTGGAGAGATGCTGTTCTTGCAGAGGACCTGAATTTAATTTCTAGTACATAGGTTGAGCTGCCCACAGTCACATATACCTCCTGCTTCAGGAGATCCAATGTCTTCTTCTGGCTACCACGAGCACCTGGGTATGCTCAAATCCACAAGCAGACACATGAATAAACATGTAATTAAAAGATAAAAATAAAATATGAAAAGGGTCTATTTTGTTATGATCATTTTCATGAGAGCAGTGTTGTGTTAGAAAGATTTTGAATATATAGCTCAAGATCTCTCTGCTTTGATAGAGACACAAAACCCGTGATGCGCTGCTAAGAGAGTGAAGTGCTGCAGAAGAGCAGAAGGCTAGCTGGCAGGTAGTGAATGCTGAAAGGGTGAAGAGCAGAGGATCTTCCCAGCAAGGTGTTCAGATAGGACAGGCGAGCAAAGAACGGAAGCTAGTCTACCTTTTTGTAAACTTTTGTATTTTGAATTTTTGCAAATGTCTCAAATTAAAGAAAAAAGCAATCTTAAACATTGGGCCTTTCCCCATCAGTAGGAAGAGCCAATTTAATTACGTAATGTCACTAAAGAGAACCAACAAGTGACTTGAGCACACTCCCATGACTAAGCATATTCTAAAGACAAGCAGATTTCTGGTGTTAAAGTCAATACTAATGTTATCACTTTGGAAACCATTTAATGTATATTATAGGATAGAAAAAAATTAACATTCCAGGAAACAAGGTTTTATTTTTTATATATAAGAGAAAAGAAACGCAGAAAAACAGAACATGTTCACCTCATTTTTTATATTACGCCCCTAGACCTGTAGCAGATCACTTCTCCAAGAGGCCACGCTGGTTCCTCTTAGCGGGAAGTGTTATTTAAAAATCGCCATCTGGGCACTGGAGAGCACAGAAAGAAGGTCTCTCCTGTACCTCTTATTGCCTAGCGTTCTGGATACAGCTGCTTTGCTTTAGTGTTTGCCTCCAGCTGACAATGCAGATAGCGGGGGATGAGACTTAAATGGCTGAGTGCTGTCAGATGCAGAGACATTCAATACCTACTATAAATCTCTGCACATTGCTGATCAGAGGACGAGAGCCATGAAAGGTTACTGGGATGGAGGTGGCTGGGAGAAGTGGTAACACATGACTCTGGTGCACGTCATGAACGTCGGTTAACTTTTTCTGGAAAGACATGAGCACATGTCTACTTCCCCAATAAGGCACCTATGGCAGACCAGCATTCTAACAGTGTTCAGCTTGCTGAGACCAGTGGATTTATTTATTGATTTTTTTTCTTTTTACAGGGCCCAATAAAGGAGTTACACACAGGAGTGTAGGTAACCCCCAAACAGCTGCATTACCATAAATTCCCACCCCATCATGGTTAACAACCTCATAGAGGATGCATCATGGGGTTCCCCTTTCATAACCTTCTACTACTTATACATGTTACCAGATCACTTGCACCTGTGGAAGGGCAGGGGGCAGTAATGGTTAGAATCACAGGGAAAGGTCTTGTGTGATTCCTATTCCTCCTCCTCCTCCTCCTCCTCCTCCTCCTCCTCCTCCTCCTCCTCCTCTTAGAGAGTGTCAATAGCTCATCACCATTAATGTAGATCTGGCTACCTCTATATTTTTCTTCTCAGTTGCAATGGCTATTGGCCATGGTAGTTTCTACTCTGAGATGGTGATCATGTTATACTCATAGGGGAGAAAACTTTACTATGTGCACACAAGTGATATTCCCATCACTGGGGCTCATAATTTCTTGTCTCCATCAGCACTTTGTTATAAAAACATGTAGCTTTGTAAATCCTGGTACCATCTCTTGCTGATATCACCTGATGTCACTACTATAGCTACTTAGGGTCCTGTTCTTAGCCAAGCCAGACGCTAATAACTTTCTTACTAATGAGTTGATATCACAATTTTAGTATAAATATGTAATGACTTCTAAGTATGCAGATGAAACCTATACTGGAAAATCCAATCCTTGTAATATCCACGGTTATCTCTTGGGGAACATATTTGCCTTGTTATCATTATTTTATATATTGTGTATAATATCATAGTTAAGAAAAGAATAATCAGGGCTGGTATATTAGGTACTTTTCTATTGTTGTGATAAAACACCATGACCAAAGCAACTTAGAGAAGGTAGAGTTTATTTGGAGCGTATGTTTCCAGAGGGTTAAGATCCATGATGGTGGAGCAGAGGTGACAGGCAGGTAGCTGGAACAGCAGATGAGAACTCACATTTTGAACCAAAAACAAGAAATCAGAGAGAGCCAACTGGAAGTACATGTAGCTATGAGACCTCGAAGCCTGCCCCAGCAGCATACTTCCTTCAGCAAGGCCACTTCCTAAGCCTCAAAGAGCACCACCAAACAGAGACCAAGTATTCAAATGCTTGAGAGGATGGGGACATCTCATTCAACCTACCACAGCTTGTGAGTTATCTCAGTGGATAAAAGTACTTGATCTGACTTTGAGCCTGGACACATGTGGTGGAAGAAGAGAACTGAGTTTTGCAAGTTCTACACACACACACACACACACACACACACACTAAGTAATTGTAATAAATTTCATTTTTCTTCAAGAAAAGAATAGGGAGCTGAAGAGATGTCTCAACAGTGAAGAACACTTGCTGCTCTTCAGAGGGCCAAGTTTGGTTTCCAGCAGCCAGGATGGCTGGCTTACCCAGGGCACTCAACACCCTCTTGTGGCCTCCAGGGACATCCACATGCAGGCGCCTGATAATCTGCATTTAGTCTCTGGGATCCACATGATGGAAGTGGAGAACAGATGCCTACAAGTTGTCCTCTGACCTCCACACATGCTCCGCAGCAGGCACACAAAAATAAAACAATACTTTAAAAAAGGAAAAGAATGTAATGATCATACAGGGTAGTGATTGAAAAAAAATGGTTGTGCTCTTTCCTCTATTCTCATCTCTTAGGATTTTTTTCCCACTTACTGTCATCCAAATTTTAAATAATAGCCTAGCCATCTTTGTCTGCAGATGTTCTCATTTGGAAGAATAACTGCATTTGCCTATTCATAATCCTTATTTTCTAGGTTGCCCTTGAAGTTGTTTCATAAATGTTTATTTTGGTTTTATTGATGATATTTATGACTTTTAAAAATATGCAGAAATCTCCACCTTAGGAATTGCTTGCTATGGACATCTCTTACTTAATCGTTATTCAGAAAGAAACTACAGTGTTTGCGTTGTTTTTCCATATTTCTCATCTCATGCTCCACTTTATTTTCATTGTGGTTGCTATGACAAGAAACACTGACAGGAAGCAACTTAGTGGAGAAAGATTCTGTTTCAGCTTGCAGTTTCAGGTCATAATCCACTATCATGGGGAAGTCGAAGCAGAGACCTCAGACAGCTGGTCACCCCATATCCAAAGTCAGGAGCACACAGAAATGGACGCATGTGTGCTCAGTTGCTTGGTTGTGCTCAGCTGTTTCTCTGCTCTCACACACGGCCTAGGGAATGGTGCTGCCCGCAGTGGCTTGGGTTGTCTCAAATTTGTTAACCTGATTAAGACACCCCCCCACACACACACACACTACACACAGAGAGACATGCCCATAGGCCAGCCCAAAGTAGATAATCCCTTATTAAAACCCTTTACTTAAGAGGAGATTCTAGGTCATGTCTCATTGGCAATTAAAGCTAACCATCATACTATGTTATAAAGATTTTGGAACTACAGCATGGCATGGAGAGATGACTCAGCAGTTAAAAGCTCTAGCTGCTCTTTCAGAGGACCCTGGTTTGATTCCCAGCACCCACATGGTGACTTACAGCCACTTGTAACTCCAAGTTCCAGGCAATTCTGGCCTCCTCAGGAACACAGGCATGAGGCTCACAGACCTACATGCATGCAAAACACCCATACACATACAATAAATAAATGAATGAATGAATAAACCTTTAAAAAGATTTTGGAGCTGGTATATAATTATATTTTTATTCCTTTACTCTTCCATTTGTTCTAGAAATTTCTTTTTATTCTTTCAGTGGCTTTCATTTCCTTTTGTTCATATTGGTTTCCTTTTTACCTAGAACTCCTGTTATGTGTTAAATATTTTGATCATGATCATTATTAAAAACATTCCATACTGGGGCTGTGGAGATGGCTCTGGAGGCAAAAGCACCTGCTGATAAGTCTGAGTACCTGAGCTAAGTACCCAGATCGTACAGAAGACATGAGAAGTCCAGCAAGTTGTCCTCTGCCCACCAGCTGGGTGTACACCTACACTCACATGCACAGACTCACAAAGTAAATAAAACTTAATACATTTTACAAGCATTAACTTAACCGATGAAAGTTACACTATCGTGATGGTTATGTATTACTTCCTACAGAAGCATATAATACCCATGGAGAAAACAGACATAATTTTAAATCATTAAACTTTTTGTATCTGTAAGAGTGTGTTTAAAATGCCTAAGCTAATGGTATTCTGTTTTAGGTACTCCGAGCTGCTGAACATAGTGTATAATTTCATGTACTTTACTTTGATTCATGGCTGTCCTTCACTTTCTATTCCAAAGGTTGACAGCTCTCATTTCATCTTCCTTTATGTCCACCAACAATGCTGTTGCTGATCTCATATTAAACTTTGGTAAACATGCCAGAAAACAGGGGCTACGAAAACTGAGGAATGGCGTGTGTGAGTCGAGAAAGAACACCAGCGGAGGAGAGAGAGAGCAGGTGAAGATAAAGTCAGAGCCGAGCAAGACCAGCCTGACAGTGGTCCCCATGCCAAGCTCCAGAATGTGAGGTTGTGACGGTCTAATTAGTCCTGGAGTCCAAGCTGCTCCATTTGTCTAGAAATGATATTGCTACGACTATAGCCTGAACTTGGTAAAGTGTCACACCTTGGAGAAAAAGAGAAATAAGAAAAGACAAAGCCTGCTGGTTGAAGTCGGGAGAGTCCCTTCAACTGAAGCCTCGAGAAGTCCAGCTCTGAGCCCAGCTGGCTCCCCACCTCCAGCTAGCTGCCTGGAATGTTGATGCCTTACTCTGAAAAGGTGAAATTGTGTTCTTTTCCGGAGAAGACTTCTTGACAGTTGTGAGTGCCTGGCGGGAGTGTGTGGAGCATGGCTACACAGGAGGGCGATGAAGCCCCACTTCCTAAGCTGACAGATTGTTATTGGCCAGTCCATTTCTGCCTGCAGCTCTGCAGGGGGCTGTGCTGGGCAGAGCAGTAGGACCCACACTCCGGCACTCCGGGGGTACTGTTTTGAAAAGGAGTCTTGCCATCTGGAGAAGCCAATTTCTCTCAGTAGCTGAAAGGATTAAGAAAACTAGCCCTTGACTAGGTGGAAATAATGGCTTGGTTTTGTTTTCGATTTTGTAGGGTTTGGTTTCATTTTTTTGAGAGAGACACTCTCATAGCCCAGTCTGGCTTCCAACTTACTATGCATGCAAGATCGAGCTTCATCTTCTCACCCTTCTGCTGCTAGCCCCACAGTGCTGGGATGACAGGTGTGTGCTATCACATTGGGCTTGTGTGGTACTGGGAATTGAAGTCAGGGCTTCGCGCATGCTAGAAAGGCGCTCTACCAAAACTGAACTACACCCCCAGCCTGGCCCTTCTTGTCTATGTGTATGCTTGTGTGTGATGTGTGTGCATGAATTTGGAGGTCCCATGTTGACGTCTGGTATCTTCTCTGAGCTCTCTCTATCGTATTCACGGAGCCGGGATCTCTCACTTGCTCCAGGACCCTGTCTCCACCTTCTGAACAGCAGAATTACAGGCAGATCACCATGCCCATTTGGCACTTGTATGGGCTATGGGGATCTGAAGCCAACCCCTTATGTTTAAGCAGGAAGTGCTTTGTCTTCTGAGCCATCTCTCCAGTGCCCCCTTCTTTAAAATCCATTGTAGCACTCAGTTTTGACCTGGGAAGGGATTTCTTGGCTAGTAGACACCAGTGACACTCACAGTAAAGTGTGGAAATAAAATAAAAGGAAACAGCATTTGTTCTGCTCTTCCTGGCTGCCTCCTCCAGTACTTATAGCACATTGTCTCATCCAGTTCATCAGAAGAACAAGAGTGCTGGTGTAAGGGGAACACCGGTGTTTGAGAGTAGCACTGCTTCACTTAGAACTACTTTTCCTTAATAATCAATCCCATGTTTAACTTTCTTCAGCGGTGTAGCCACTGGAACGCTGCCTATACACCAGTAAATAATCCTTCACCCATGCTCCTGTAATTAACTCTAGTTAAATTTGTTGGCACACACACACACACCCACACCCACACACCCACCCACCCACACCCACGCACACAAAGACATGAAAGTGGAAAGGAGATAAGTTGACAAGAGGAGGGGATCATCAGGGAAGAAGACAGGAGACGGTAATAGGGTCAAATGATCAAAATGAATTATATGCATTCATGAAACAGTAATGAAATGTGTGTATAATTACTATATGATAATTGTTTTAAAGGAAAAAAAGGCATGTTTTTCCAGACATGATAGTGCATGATTGCGATCCTGGAATTTGGGAGGCTGATGTCAGCCTAGGCTACCCTCTTTAATAATAACACCAAATGTACTCTGTCTTATAGACTGAGGGTTGTCTTGCATACAACAGGAGAAACATCTTGTTTCCATGGAAGAGGAAGAAAGACCCCTCTAAGATCTTCTGGTTTACAGGCTAGGTGAGTATTAAACACTATGGAGACTTCTGAAGTTGAACTGAATGTAATTTGCATTATGAGATGGCCACAAGCCTATAGTAACAAGAATTAGAAAATTAAGGCTTAAAAGTAATAGTTTACAGTGTAAAGTTGATGAGGGGTGGAATTGTGATGGCTTATATTGATCGTCATTTGATGAGATCTAGAATCACCTTGGAGACAAATCTTTGAGCATCTGTGTAAAGAAGATTTTAGAGTGGGTTAATCAATGTAAGAAGAACCCCACAACTGTTGACAGTACCACCCAATGGTCTGGGATCCTAGAATGAATAAAAAGGAGAAAGTAGGCTAGAGAGATGGCTCAGGGGTTAAGAGTGTGTGTTGTTCTTGCAGAGGACCAGGGTTCTGTTCCAGAACCCATGTCAAGCAGCTCACAACTGCCTGTAACTTCAGCTCTGAGGCCATCTGACACCTCTAGTCTCTGTGAGTACCTGAACTCACATGCACATACCTACGCACAGATGCACATACATAAGCATATTAAACATAAAAACATGCTGTAAAGAAGAAAAAGAAATTTGAGCACTAACCTTTATCTCTCTCTCCTTCCTGACTGTGGATGCCATGTGACCAACTGCCTCACATTCTTGCCCCCATGCCTTCCCTGCCATGATGGACTGTGTGCCCTCAAAATAAACTCTTCATTTCTTACTATGATTTTTTTTCCTGGTATTTTGTCACAGCAATGGGAAAAGTAAATAATACAGTGAACTATGGTGCCAAGAATATCACTGTGCGAGAGAATCACCTTGGGAGAATTTGCACATAGCTTTGACCAATAACTTCTTCCAATGAGTACATTGTTACAAGAAAGCCAGGAAACAAAGCTGTGCTCAATGACTATAACTTATAAATAAAGGCATTTGTCCCCTCAGCAGCATGCATCTAGGTTTTCCATAGCCAATGAGCCTAGTAGGTAAGACATGAAAGCAGACCTGAGCAGAGGGGCCATGTAAGGGTTCATGCACATACACATGCTTGTGTGTGCTTATGTAGTAGCCCTGCAGACAAATCTCCTTATTGATTCCTTAAAGATACTGACCCAGAGCAATTCTTGTTTAGACTGGAGAGCAAATAGACTACAGTTCATCTCTGATATTTAGTCAGGGTGTAATTAGATACAAACGGACCTTTATTAATAAGGAGGCCCGAAATCCTCTTCTAGTAGCCCATACCCTTCATGTCAGGGACTTGCAGACTGAAGCATGTCCCTTATTACCATGGTGTCCTACATGTGAGTCTCAAGAGAACTCACACAGTAGCGGGGGGAAGGAGAATGTCACTAAAATGCTTGACTAGCACACGTAAAGCCCTGTGCTTTCTCCCTGATACTGAGTGAACCCAGGTACACTGGTACTTGTGGATTTTCTGCAATCCTACCACTCAGAAGGCAGAGGCCTTGGAAAGTTCAGGGCTGTTCTGGGCTTTGCAGTGAATTTCAGGGCAGCTTGGGACTCATGATACTCTGTCACTCAAAACCAGTGGTGGGGCTGGACAAGTGGTTCAGAGATTAAGAACTTACTGCTCTTGTCAAAGACTAGAGTTTGGGTCCTTGTACCAAAGTTAGGCAGCTTTCAACCACTCTCAGACAAAAGAAATATTTTTAAAAATCACACACACACATGCATACACATATGCACACACAATCATGCATGTTGTGCACGCACACGCATACACACATACACACACACACATACAGAGAGAGAGAGAGAGAGAGAGAGAGAGAGAGAGAGAGAGAGTCTTGAATCAGTTTTACCAAAGTCATCAACAGATTCCTCATCACAGTGATCTTCAGTCCCTGGTAGGACCCTGCTCATATGCATGGTCTTACATTTTGACCACGTCCAACAGGAAAACTGTACGAAAGTTGTCTCTGTCTTCCAGAGGACTTTGGCAGATTGTTCTGCTCACAGTCAACTTCTTGGTTCAAAATATCCTGTTGAACACAGCGGTCTGTCTCATGGCTGACTGTTCACTCTGCCTCAATCCATCAGAAAGCACCTTAATCCTTCTCGGTTTGTCTCAAATTATACTTGATATCTGCCCAACCCTGTTTTTAACAGTCTCACCTAGGTGATTTGCATGTAATAAACAAATTGGTCTTCCAGTGATTATTTCTAGGATACAAGTCATAAATCAATCTAGAAATCACCTGCTACAAGAATCCTTTCAGCTAGTGGAGAGCAGAACCTGATAAAGCTCAGTTTGTCTCTCAAACTTAATTTATTCTTTAGAGCAAAATTTCATCTCTCATCTACAATGAGTATTTGATGGAAGTCAGGAGTGAAATTCATGCTACTCTTTCAGATAGATCATTTCCACAGACTGTCATACATTGTTCTCCTGGAGTGTTTCCCTTCCCTTCCCTTTGGTCTAAGGTATGTTTATAACTAACTCACATAGAATGCTGTGCTGGCTAGTTTTGTCAACTTGACACAAACCAGATTTACTTGGTGTCTTAGTCAATGTTCTATCGCTGTGAATAGACACCAGGACTACAGCAACTCCTATAAGAGAAAGCATTTAATTGGGGTTTCCTTACAGTTTCAAAGGTTTAGTTGCTTGTTGTCATGGTGGGAACCACGAAGGTCCACAGGCAGACATGGTGCTGGAAAGGTAGCTGAGAATTCTACCTGCAGGCAGTAGAAGAGAGAGGCCACTGGGCCTGGCTTTGCTTGAGCTTTTGAAACCTCAAAGCCTCCCCCTACCGGACTCCGACTCCACCCCACACTTCCTATCCTTTCAAATAGCCACTCCCTAAGCATTTAAATTTATGACCGTAAGGGGGCCATTCTTATAACCATCACACTTGGAAAGACTCTAAATGGAGGAATTGCCTCCATCACACTGGCTTATAGGCAGGTACCTGAGGCACTTTCTTATTTGCTGATCATGTGGGAGAGCTTCACCGGCTGTGGTGGTGCCACCCCAGGGCGGGTAGTCCTGTGTTGTATAAGAAATCAAGCTAAGCAAGGCAAAGGAAACAAGTCATAAGCAGCATCACTCTAAGGTCTCTGTTTGTTCCTGCTTCCAGATTCCTGCCATGGCTTCCCTGGGTGACAAACTCTAACCTATAAGATGTAATGAACTCTTACTTCCCCAAGTTGCCTTTTGCCATGGTGTTTACCACAAAAGCTGAGTTGGGACAAAGATTGAAACAATGCAGTTGGCAGATAATAGAAGGAATCACAGCTTCTGCTCTCAACCTTGCATTTGGCTGCCACATGAAGAATATGGGATCATGCCACTGAGTGACAGTAGGCTAGCCAAGAGAGACAAGCTGATAGAGCTACTTTATGTACCCATATATTAGCTGACTTCAACTAACCCCAGGTATTAACTCTCTGCTGAGCCCTGATACAGTTGCAGAGTCAAACAAAAATGATCAGTGCTGTTGGAAGTCACTGAATTTGGGGAGGAGGATAAGTAGCATTACTGTACTCTCTATCTGAAATAGCCTGCAGACATGGCCAGACTTCCAGCCTCCAAAATCAACAGCAAAGGCCTGATATATCAGCTCATATCTGTAATCTCAGAGCTGAAGGATCCCAGGCTCACTGCCCAGCTAGTCTAACTGAATGTCTTGAGAGACCCTGTCTCAAAAAACAAGATGAAGAGAGACCCAGGAAGACACTTGACATTGACTCCTGGCCTGCAAATGCATAATGACCATTTATTCACATGAACATACATTCATACACACATGTACACAACATATACATATGTACACACACACACACACACACACACACACACAAACTCCATATCTACATTGATGTTGGTGTCCACAGTTTGTTTTTTTTGTCACTAAATGGAGCAGTGTTTTCTCCTAAGCCACAGTATAAATGCGGGCCTCCTTCCAGGGCATGCGGCTATTTAGACATGACAGCCTATGTGGCCTCTGGAGTCCAATCCCGCATGTAAACCACTGTTGTCTGGGGAAGCATAGGGAAAACTCTCCAAGCACTTTGAGCATCAGTTTGTTCATTTATACAACAAGGATGATAGAACTGGCTTAGTCGGGGTGACGGCTGGACACTGATCTCTCTCCTCCTCTAGCCGTGCTCAAGGTGGAGTTTAATGAGTCGGTAGATCCTGTGTCCCTGTGTGAGGTGAACTAGTGCAAGTGCTTGAGACAGTATTCTGAAACAATGTCTCTGCAGATGAATTCAGCATGCAGGAGCTCTGGAAAATACCCAGAGTGTTATACTGGTACACAGTGCAAAATAGGGAAATTAAAACCCAACTCAAGCAAGAGCTTTTTAAACATTGAAAGGAGATCAAACATTAATTTTAAAATATTTATTTATTTATTCATATGTGTGTGTCTGTCTGTACATATGTGCTATACAAATGTAGTGTCTGTGAAAACCAAGAGAGGACATTAGAGCCCTAAGAGCTGGAGTTACATGTGATTGTGAGCCACACAACATAGATGTACAGAATACAACTTAAGAGTAAATGCTCTTAAGTGTGCAGCACCATCTCCAGCCCCAATCTTCAATTTTTGAAAGAAATTAAACCTTATTTTTGGTGTTTTAATGCTGATAGGCTTCTTTATGTTAGAGGATGTTGTTCCTCAGGTATTCAATCCTTCTTTTAGAAAAATGAGACAGGGTCTGTCACTAGCCTGGTATACTCAAAGGAGGGTAGGCTGGCTAGCCATGGAGTGCAGGGGTCTGTCTGTCTGTCCTTCCACAGCACTAGGATTACAAAAGCATGATGTCGTGCTACACATAAACCCATTTTTGAGATGGGCTCTGGGACTGACTAAACTCAGGCTGTCATGCTTGCAACCCAAACTTCTTTCCCACTAAGCTATCTTCTAGTCCTGCAGAAACCTTTTGATGCTCTGGTGGACCATGTTGAACATGATTAGAAAAAAGATGATGTTCTTCATATGTTATAACTGAGGTATTGGGATCTTATTCTAGAAAGACAACTTTAAAAAAAAAAAAGAAAGATTTATTTTCAAACAAATGCCAGAAGACAGAGTTGGATCCCCTGGAGCTGGACTGGCAAGTGGTTGTGAATTGCCTGTGAGCTGCCTGATGTGGGTGCTGGGAACTGAACGCAAGTCCTCTGCGAGAACAGCAAGCCCTCTTAACCACTGAGCCCCTCCCTCTCCTGCCCCTGGAAAGACAACTTTTAAGTAGGAAAACATGAATCTGTGCATCAGTGCTCACAGTTAAACAGTCAGGGGTTGCTTTCTGGTCTATGAGTGTGGCTCCCATCTGACGAAACATCTGCAGTCGTATGATCTCTCAGAAGACTGCTGAAGATGAAACACAGGATGGGTGGGAGGAAGACGTGTGGGGTTGCACAGATGGCCCAGTAAGTTAATTGCTTGCCATACAAGCACCAGGACCTGAGTTTGGGTCTCCAGCACCTACCTAAAAGGCCAGCCATTGTGGCTCATGCCTGTAACCGTACCACTGGGTAGGGGATAGAGGCTAGGATGATGGGAGTTTGCTGGTCAGCTAGAATAGTCAATCAGTGAACTCCAAGTTCAGAGACAGACCTTGTCTCAAAGCATGAGGAAGAGAGTGATGGAGGAAGACCTCAGCTTTGACGTTTGGCTTTTACAAGTGCATGCATGCGTAAACATACACACTCTTATATACACATACACACCACAAACACACACAACCCACCACCTGATCTCACGCACCCACATAGATTGCTGACAGGAAACACCAACGAATCAAAGCCTAGGAATTATATTCTAAGAATGATCACTGCATACTCCACCATTGCTTATGCAGTCACTGAAACTAAGAATCATGGTGTCTATTAAGAATTCTCTCGATGACACTCAACCTCACTGAAGCATAGGAAATAACTGAGAACTGTAATACTTGTAAGAAATGAAACAAAATGAGGCTAATGCAAATAAAAAGGAGTTACCTACTGGCTTTTCCCAATTAATTAGCATATGCACATTCAATTATTCATACCTTAGGGAACTCATTTAGGCAATCAGGTGTCCCATAAATATTCATTATTATTTACCTTCGGTGTTCGGTCCTTAGGATTGGAAATTGGCAGTGTTTTCTCAATATATTTCACAACTGGTTGGTTTGAAAAAGATTACCTGGGACTAAATTCATATGTCATTAATGGAGAGAATGATGTGCCACACGAATGCTGAATTAAAAGAGCTTGTTGTCAACTCCTGGGTGGGGCCTCTGTCAACCACCTAAAAGCCCCACATTCTGCAGAGGCCTGGGGTGGGAAGTCAGAGCTGCGATTCTGACCTTCGCCACTAGTATGCACTCTTTCACTATTTCTCATAGTGAGCAGGCCTGGGCCCACAGGGACTGGGAGGGCTCCAGTGACGCTGTGATTTGTAAATGTGAGCGCATTGTGCCACCGACATGGACAAGACCTCATCCCAGTGGCTCCTCAGCGTCTGAAGAACAAACAGCCTTACAGCATTAGTGTGTGCTGGAGTAGGTCCGAACGGGTGGGACAAATTTGGAAGGCCCAATGCAACAAGAAACTGCGGGCCCCTCTGTTTAAAAAAAAAAAAATTAAGCAGTTTTAGGCAGCAGCGATCAGTCTATCTATGCCTGAGTTCTGTGTCCCTGTAAGTGTTCTATGCCTTTGGAGCTGGTCTCTAGTGGAGGGCACGGGTGATCTTCTTCCAAATTGCCTAGCTGCAAGCATATGACAAAACCAGGATGAAGGAATGGGGAGATGTCTCAGCAGTTAAAAGTCTTCCTTGCTCCTAGACCTCATGCCAGGCAGCTAGTATTCTGTAATTTCATCTCCGGGAAATCCAACGTCTTTTTGTGACTTCCATGAGTACCTGCATGCACATGTACACACACCACACAAATAAGTAAACAAAAAGTAAATCTTAAAAATGGGGAAGATGGGTGAAAATGACCCAAGTGTGATGCATGCGTGAATTTCTCAAAACATTTAAATAAAAACAAACAAACAAACAAAAGCCCAGGATCAAGGCCTTTCTTGGTCATATGAATATGTACTTTTGTGTCATAGGCTCAGTCTTCTCCCTTTATTGTTTGTGAGATCCTGTCCAAATAAGTGGATGCTCAAGACCTTGTGTGAAAGGGAGAGTGATTACCATACAAACCACGCACACCTATACTCTTTCAATCCTTTCTAGGTTAATTATGGCAGTGCAAATGCTACACTGTACTGTTTGGGAAGCATTGAAAAAGTCTGTACTTGTTCAGTACAAATATACTTGGAACTTTTCTTAAAGCATTAAAACTAATGTTTATTCTTGAAAATTTCATACACATATGCAACAAAATAGGATCATATCCGCCCCACATTGCCCCTCCAGCTCCCCTAACACACCCCTCCCAATTTCCAATTTAATGTCTTCTCTCCCCTTTTGACAGCTAAGTCCAGCTAGTGCTGCACATATGGGTATGGGCGGGGAGCATCGACTGGAGCCTGGGAAACCTATCACTGCCTACATTCTCAAAAAAGAATGATTCTCCTTCGCCGTTTAAAAAAGCATTTTCATTGCATTTCATTAACTCAGTGGTGTGTGTGTGTGTGTGTGTGTGTGTGTGTGTGTGTGTGTGCGTGTGTGTGTCCCTTACGCTGCTCACCTTGCCTTTTCAGACAGCCCCTCACTGGCCCAAACCTCGCGTATTTGGCAAGGCTAGCTGCTAAGCAAGGCCCGTAGATCCTCCTCTCTTTACTAGCCTAGCAGTGGCATTGAAGACACGTGCCCAACTTTTTACTTAGGGGCTAGGGATTCAAATTCAGGTCTTCATGCTTGCATAGCAGGCACTTTATGAACTGAGCCATCTCCCTGGCCACTGTACTATGTAATTATTGAAGGCATATTAAAGCCATGGTGCTACATGCAAGGGCTTACGCCTTCCGATAGAGACACCAGAGAGGTGGGCAGAACTGCAACATCTTTCCTCCCGTGCTGGGCTGTTCCATAATCTAACCTTTATGGTACACCTCCAAACAGACCTCAGTGTCTTCCTTGGTCAGGCAAGGAGATCAAGCTTGCAAGGCGGCGAATGACTTACATTGCATCCAGAAGGACTACATTCGATTGAGAACTTAGGTTTGTCCATCACACTCAATCTCCCACCTGCTTCCCTGGCAAATTATGTTTATGGGATACACCTGGTAGGCTGAAATACAGCATAGGCTTGGGGGGGGTGCTCTTTTAATTTCCAGTAATTGCATTTACTTTCAATGATTTTGCAACGGCCCTCAGCTCCTGTCTATGGGGACAGTAAACTCCTGCAAGAACAGCTTGTAGATCGAGTCACATTCGAAAGAAATGCTTTGCTTCTCTTGCCCTCCAGGCTGCAGACAAAAGATCTTTTCATTGTACCCAAATGGATACAGTCAGCAGAGCTGCATAAACTCATGGGACCATTTACTTTTGGGAAAAAAAAAAAGAGCCAGTCTAAACTTTGGGATCCACACTGGAAATCAACCTGTCTGGTGCAGGCAGGACCAGTCATGAAAGACTCTTTGAGCAAAGAGAGTCTTCAGACCTCAGAGTAGGGTTAAACCGCTTCCTTAATGTTCTAATTTCCCCAAAAGTATAAAAAAATGAGAGGGATGTGGGATGGAGGGTATCATGAAATGGCTTCTTAAGAGAGGTTTTGTTTTAATGGCAAGAAGACAACATTCTGGAATGCCCTGAGCACTGGAAAGGCAGGAGCCTTTGTTGGAAGCTCAGGGAAGCTACTTTGGTTGCCATGTAGACAGAGTCATTTGGAAGGCTGTTGCAGAGTTTCTGGAAGCCACAGCCCCTTGCAGCTAGCGAACATCCCCAAAGCTGGGCCGATGCTCATTAGAGCCATCAGTTAACCCCCTGCCCCTGCCGGTTGCCTTCTTATTGTAATTAATTTTATGGCCCCTTTAAAAAGAAAGCGAGAGAAAAGAAAAGGGAGACCTCGACATTTTATGCTACATTGCACAAGCAATTGAAAGTTGCAGGGAAAGAAGAAGAAAAAAGGCCCAACCACCAAATGCTTAGCAGGCTTTTCTTCTATTTCAAATGAGCAACCTATTTAAATCAATTATCAGCTCAAAATGAGCAAGCTGATCTAATTAGTCTTGGCCTCTGGGGGGTTAATGAATGAAAGGGGGTGGGGGGTAGATGTGCGCTTTCTCTGGAGTCTTTGGAACTGACCACCCTTGCACACATGCACAATCCCCTTCTAAGTGGCTAAGTCTTGGTGAATTACAGAGGTTGGGGGGGGGGGTATGGTGGATAGTGGGACTTAGTTGTTCCCTGGGCAGAGTGGCTGTGCTTGTTTCTGTGGATTTTTTTTCAGCCTGTGTTTTTCCACACAGCGGTCATTAGCCTGTGATAAGTAGCTCAGAATTGCGAATAAATCAATGTGTGTTTTCTTTAGGCATCTTTGAGAGGGAGCAACGTATTGACTTCAGAAGAAAAAATGCTGCTGAGTGATGACAGCTCTGGGGCTGAGTCTCTGAGCACAGAGAACCTCCTCTCTATTCTGCCCTAGTCCGGCTGCACCCTTCATTGACTCAGGATGGCCCCTGGACATTAATATATGGTTAATCAAGGAACTAATATGAGGAGGCAGCACTGGGAAAGATGAGGAACAATAAGTTTGTGCTGTGTTCAACTGAAGGGCTCAAGTTTCCCCGGAAATTTTTTAAATACATCTTTTCAAGCATTCCTCTGTGCAAGGGAGGAGATATTTGCTTTTTGGGTTCTGACATTTCTTACCCCAAATGTTAACTCTCTGGTAAATGTTACAAGTATTTATGGTTTCAGGATTTGATATCTGTTACTTTTTTGAATTTCTCTTTTCTGGTGCAAATGACACAGGATTGGAGGTCAGGCAGCCCGGCTCCAAAGCCTGCGTGTGTGTGACCTTGGGTGATCTCCCCACTTTTGAGCCTCCTCCATCTTCCACGTGGAGATCATTTCACCAGTCTGTTTTAGGAACATGGTGCCATGTGGACATTCATCACTTTTATTGTGACTGTGACAAAACACCTGAGAAAAAGCTTAAGAGGGGAAGCATATTTGGTTTACTGCTCAAGAGCACCATCCGTCATAGCGGAGAAGGCATGGAGGCAGGAGGGGGAGACAGCTGCTCACCTGTGACCACCATCTACAGTCAGGAAGCAGAGAGCTGCACGCTGTGCTCGGCTCACTCTCGGCTCACTTTCTCCTTTTTATTCAGTGGGGGAATTGGTCATTGCTGCTTAAGTTGGTTGGAAGTGACTCTGTGAGCAAGGAAACCCTTCCCTGTCTCCTCTAAAACTCCCTGTCCTGGAGCAGGGTGGCGTCTGGACTCTGTAACAAGAAGAAGAGAAAATAGCAACTAGCTAAGATGATTGAAAATGTTGCGTCTTTGAGACCAGCTAGAAAGACAGCCATTTCCAACAGAAGTCACTGGTGTTTATCCCATGATAGAAAAGTGCCTGTGGTGGGGGAGAGAAGCCAAGTTCAGCCAAGGGGAGCTCAGCCAAGAAAGAAAGCTCAACCAGAATCCCAGCTGACTGCCTCAACTTCCCCAGTTAGTTTCTGCTGGAAGATAGGCATCACTCAATGATGTGACAACATCCTCTATCTTCTGCCATTTGTCCTTTTACTTCAAAGCCTTGTTCAAGGGAATACACTGTCTGCCCAAGACTCATCAGCTGACTCTCTGAAGCAGGTTTCCTTGGCTAATGTCTGCAAGCCCTTGATCTGATGAGAACCTTTGTTTCCTCCCCCAGTCGGGCTTCTCCAGTCAACTCTGCTGGGTTTGTAAGCATCTGCTTTGATGATGTTTTGCCTTCCAACTTTTTCCCTCTATCTACTAGCTGTACTAATTCCACCTCTGCTTGCCATGTGCTTAAACTTGTTCACTCAAAACTGAAAGAATGGCTATTGTGGTCCATTCTGTAGACCACACAAATCATTGTTCTGCTCACACTTAGGAGAGTCATTTTATTTAATGAGCCCAATCAAAAATGCCTATCACAGTGGTTTGTCTTCTAGATGACTCTAAATATAATCAAATCGACAATCAGCTTGATCACCATACTGTAAACAAAGCTGTCAAGGTACCTGCCTCTCCTTCATTCAAAAGGGTGAACCGAAGAATGTTTTTATGAAGGGTGGAAGTGACCTTGTGCTTTTCAAAAGTAATGCAATGAAAGCATGAGTTTTTGCAGACTGAATTTTCTTGAACTAGCAATGATGAAGAAGCTTTTGCTTCCTATTAAAGATGTAGAAGATGCTGGGGATGCAGTCCAGTTTGTTGAGAGTTTGCCTACCATGTACAAATCCAGGGGTTCCATCCCCAGCACTGCACAAACAGGTAGTGCAAGACTGTAATCCCAGCATGCAGGAGATGAAGGCAAGAAGGTCAGAAGTTCAAGGTCACGCACAGTTATATATTGGGAAAAACAAGTCAGACTCCCTAACTATTCCTATTGATTCCTTCCTTCTTTCCTTCCTTCCTTCCTTCCTTCCTTCCTTCCTTCCTTCCTTCCTTCCTTCCTTTCTTTCTTTCTTTCTTTTGGATGTACCTACTGGACATTCTTGGAATTGATATCTATATATTGATATCTATATGTCCCTATATCTGTCTGTCTGTCTATCTGTCCATGAGAAGCTGAAAGGAGTCATTGTCATTAGGGCTTGAGTGAGAAGGTCTATCACAACCGAAGAGGTCTTCAAAGCTGTTTGATCTGACCCTAGGTAGGAAGGAGCTGATGTGACCCCAAAGAACTGGACCAGGACATAGTTCTAGGTGCTGATAATTACTCTCCACAGCTCCTCTGCTCAGAACTTATGTCCTGGTTGATTTTTTTTGTTGTTGTTGTTTTGTTCTGTTGTTAACTTGACACAAGCTAGAGTCATCTGGGAAGAGGAAACTCAACTGAGAAAAAGCCATCATCAGATTGTCTATAGGGAAGTCTGTAGGCAACTCTCTTGATTAATGATTGATAGGTGAGGGCCTAGCCTATGATGGCAGTGCCACCCATGGGTAGGTGGTCCTGGGTTCTATAAGAAAGCAGACTGAGAAAGCCGTGAGGTGCAAACCAGTAAACAGCATCCCTCCATGGCCTCTGCATTAGCTCCTGCCTTCAGCTTCCTACCCTGTTTGAGTTCCTGCTCTGATTTTACTCAGTGATAGAGTGTTACCTAAGAGTTTTAAGATGAGATGATTTCTCTCTTCCTAGGATTGCTTTTGGTCATGATGTTATCACAGTAAAAGAAACCCCAACTGAGAGAGCCTACTACCTAGCAGACTGCATCAGGGGCCAGAGATATTTGGGAGGTGCTAGAACCTTTTAGAACTTTAATATTACTAGATTGGTCTATATAACAAGATTGGTCATTGTCACAGAATATTAATATCCTTTATAAGATGCAAAAGGCAGAAGAAGCTCTCTCTCTCTCTCATGTGTGTGTGTGTGTGTGTGTGTGTGTGCCTGCATGTACACTAGCACACGCCTGCCCACACATTCCCACAAGTGAAGGTGGGCGAGTGTAAGCCAAGGTATATGTGTACATGTGCACTGGTTGAAGACCAGGCTTAGATGCCTGTCCTTCCCTTCCACTTGGGTTGAGACAGAGTCTCTCTCTCTCTCTCTCTCTCTGCTTTGCACTCCACATTAGCTGGCCAGCAAATATTCCAATATTTTCCTGTCTCCACATCCTGTCTTGCTGCAGGGGTTCTGAAGATTCCTCACACTTGTTTGGCAAGCACTTTTACCCACTAAGCCATTTTGCAGCCTTCAGTCTTTCTTCAATGAAATGTCCCTGTTAGGGAATGCTTTTAATGGCCCTTTGGTGTTCTTTTGAGCAATCCCTCTAAGTCTCAAGGAGGAGAGATGCCTACTGTATCTGGCCAGATGGTCTCATAAGAAACTACGAAGTGCCTTGTTGAAAATTAAGGCTGTGAAGTTTGGAAGATGAGAACAGTCTGGAGAGTATCATGTGAATTGGGCTTTGTATGACAAGGAGTAGGCGTGGGAACATTCAGGAACATGTATAAAGAAACATTGGGAATCAGTTGCTATTTTTAGAGACACAGAAAGAAAGAAAGAAAAGGAGAAGCAGGATCTTTTACAGTCAGGAAACACAAACTTTGTAGTTAGTCCTGGTTTTAACAAGAGTTCTTACAATGATGTGTTCAATTAACCTCCTGGCCATGGCCCCTCCTGCCTTTAAATAAGCAAGTCTGTGAGAACAACAATTAGAACTTCACTAACGGGAAGCTGAGGAAGTAGCAAGTGTTTTTTTTTTTTTTTTCTTTTAAACTCACTATTGGAGTCTGGTAATTTTTAAACATATAATTACCTCTTTTATTATACGTTGATTAGATTAAAATTAATGCATTATTAAGTCATGTTCCGTTCAACCATCGAGACTGCTGTGTAGACTCAGATAGCAATTCCTTTTTCCCCCTTCCCCAGGTCTAAGTTAATTAAATTCCCTTTAATTATAATTTACTAAAAAGCTTCACTTTTGCCACTATTATGTCTTTTGAACTTTGAAATTCAAAAAAAAGGAAGGGGGGGAACCTTAAAATAGTCTTTTACAGGAGAAATGAACTGTCAGCGAATTCAAGCAAAATTAATTATTTCAGCTTGATAAACCTTTTCATCTATTTGACTCCTTATACAGAAAAGCCAATTAATAATGTCAAACATGCTTTGCCTCCAGGGACCCTCAAGTTCTAATGAGTCTGTTTACCGTGGAGTGGCTACCAGAATGAGCTTCATGGAGAAATTTTCTAATCGTGCCACACCTGCCAAGCTTGGTCTCATTATCCGAGCACCAAGGGCAAACCTCACTTTGTCAGTAGTGGTTTTCGAAGGACTAACAGATGCCTAGGGAGCTTGCATGACTGTCGGCCAGAAGAAGAGTCACTTAATTACCAATCAGAGCAGCCTGGGTGAATACTTAATGCTCCTTAGCTCCCACCTCCTTCAGCCCAACTCTCTTATCGCTGACCCAGGGCCTCGGTCCTTCTTGGTGCCCGGTGCTCCTGGACCCTGACCCCTTTCTCCTGCACGCTTTGAGGCGATGATGGATGAGGTGTCTCTGGAAGCAGTGATTAATCATACGCATTGTCCCACATGTGGGAACATGTGGGGCTTTGCTCCACCTGCATGGGAGCTGATAATTATTTCTTTGGTACGGATGTAGCCTGAAGTGGAGGGTGTTGTGGAGCAGTTTCCTCTTAGATAAAACCTTCAATCTTGGAAGGAATCGCCTTTAGACATAGGATGTTCTAAAGGGAGATAAAACACTCTTGCAGGAGAGCTTATTAAACTCAGGAAGTTAGCAACTCAAAAGCTCCAGGAAGTCCCTGAATCTGACTAGATTCATTAGGTTCCCCCATCCCCAAGTGCATACAAACAGAAAAGAGTGCTGAGAGTGTAGACCAGCCTCCTGAAAGAGGTAGAGACCACCTGAGCTGTCTGTGGGAGGTTTAGACCAGCGGAAGCACCTGGAGAGAACACTCTTATACCCGTTGAGAGGCCTGCAGGCTGTCCAGTGTGCTCCAGGTTCCCAGATCTTGCAAGCTGTCACTCATGCTGAGGTGGGCTTTGGTGATGCAACTGTCTTTGAGTCATTCCTGCTCCTGTAAGTGACCCCCCCCACCCATATCCTGTAAGCAAAGGTAATAAAACTCACTGGTTCACCAAGTTGGACTTTGATGGCATCTATCCTACAGTCTGCCATTAGTTCTCTATCTGGGGTGAGCAGAGATTTGTCCACATCTCTGCAGGAGCAGCGTCACACAACAGAAGGTGTTTCCATGGTCACCTCCAAATGAAACCCACTTGTGGCACCTATGTGCCTTTTGTGTGTGATGAATGTTCCTGTTCACACTTACGTGGGTGTGTGCATGTTTGGGTGCATGTGAACATGTGAAGGCCAGAGTTTGCCATCATGTCTTTGTCAATTGTACTCCATGTTATGATTTTACTTTTGTCTATATTTGTGTGTGTAGTGTGCACTGTTGCATGTATGTGACGTATGTATGCATGAGGTTACACATGTGGGTAGAGGACAGAAGTTGACATCAGGTATCTTAATTACCTTCTGCCTTATTTACTGAGACATGGCTTTTCATTGAACCTGGAACTTGCCAATTCAGCTAGTCTAGTTAGCCAGTCCCCCCCCCCCCAAGGAATCCCCTATCTCTTCTTTTTGAATGCTGGGATTACAGGCTTACATGTCCTCCTGGCTTTTACACAGGTGCCGACTGTTAGAACAAAGCTAGCCTTTATCCACTGACCCATCTCCTTAGCCCACACTACCTTTTTTTTCAAGGCAGGGTCTCTCACTGAACCCAGAACTCACTGACTCAGCAAGACTATCTGGCCAGTCACCTTCAGAGATTCCCCCTATTCCCTTCCCAGTACTTAGATTGCAGGCTGCCAGATTTTTACATAGATCCTGGGGATACAAATTCAGGTCATCAAAGTTGCATGGTAAACACTTCACCAACAGAACTCTCTTCCCAGCTGCCCCGGTCTCTTTGATATCAACGAAGATCATTTATGCAGATGCTTGACAGCAAGCAAGAGCTTTACAACCTAGAGGGCTGCATGTTTCAGAGCAAGACTTCCCAAATGTAAAGCACCTAGCATCTCCTTCAAACTAGCTTCTGATTTAAGTGCATCTGGGGCGACCTGAGGCTCTGCATTACGAAACTGTCCCTGGTAATGGAGCATAAATATAGTGAGAAGATTGAAGTTACTTGGTACCTAAGATCTTCTACAAGCTGTTTAGCTATTCTGTAATTTTGGTTCCTACTTCTACCGTACAAGACGCTATTCCTCTCAGTGCCTACAGGATATTGGAGAAGCTCTGCCATGAGTGTAGTACCACCACCTTTGCTTGGCCCAGTCTCCATCTCCCCCTGGTGATTGCCTTGGCTACATTGGACTATATCCCCAATCCAAGAACCCACCTCCTTGAATCCCAATGCTCTGTACTTTGTAATACTCATCATTTATCCACAATTACAGAAGCCACCTCCTGCATTTTGTTCTTTAGATTTATTCTACTGTTTTTGTTTTCAGCTCTCTCTCTCTTTCTCCCCCCCCCCTCGTGTGTGTGTGTGTGTGTGTGTGTGTGTGTGTGTGTGTGTGTGTATGTGTAGAGGCCAGAGACTTATCTTATATCATGCCAGAGAAAGGTAATTTGCAAAGAAGCCCAGTGTGCCAAATTAGGGGACCGATACCAGAATCTGAAATCAAGTCAAAGGCTATCATTTAAGAGCTAGTTATCTATTATTGTTCTGCCTCAGTTTTCTCCCAAGATGGAGCAATACTATCCATCCATCTCATTGTATTAGTTACTTTTCTGGTGGCTTTGGTGAGATACCTGTCCAAAAAAGGAGGGAGATTAAGAGAGGAGTGTGTACTGTGTGTGGTTCATGGTTTGAAGGTGGGGCAGCAGGAACAGGAGGCAGCTGGTCACATCGTATCTACAACTGAACAGAGAAAGAAGACTGGTGCTCAGTTCACTTCTCCTTCATGTGCAATCTGAGATCCCAGGCTGTACAGCTGAGCAGCATTCATACATTTGGAGAGGGTTTTCTCATCTCAATTAACCTGACACCTAGGAGACAATTCACAAATCAGTTCCGAGTTTTGTCACCTGAGAGAGTCTAGATCCCTTCCCCTGCTAAAGTAAATTAGCATGGGTTGCTCTTCAAGAGATCTTGTTAGATACACCTTAAATTAAAAAAACAAAAAAGCAGATAGGAGGGAGAGGGTAAGAGGGTAGGAGAGTGGGACCAGGAGAGGGAAGAGGGAAGTGATTGAGATTGTGATTAAGTTGAAGAAATAAATGAACATTGGGAAAAAAAAGGAGAGAGATCTTGTTAGAGTTCCTGTCTTGACCTTTCATCCTAAAACTGATCCTTCATTTAGATATTGTCTATTTGTTGGAACATTCAAAGAAGTGGGTAAGATAATCACATTCTCCAAACTTTACAGTGCAGAAAACAAGGTCTCAACATGGGGAAGACCCCAGGAAAGGTCACATCTGTTGTCCCATAGTCCACAATATATTTCCTTTAATCCCACTGAGATGTCAATTTAAAGGCAACACATCACGTCTCCAGGTGGCCCACCCTGGGCAGATTGGCATGAGTTCCTCATTCATTTATGCACCAAATTTGCCTCTGTTTAGAAAGCCTGGAATCCCCCCCCCCCCCCCCGCTCTTTAAAAGAATGTAGCCTCATCCTTCACAGCTTTCCCAATACATTACTGAGTCTGTCCGACTCTCTGGCAAGCCTGTGAGCATTTCTGAGCCCTGCAGAGTGTGTCAGAAATGGCCAGTAGAGAAGTCAGTGCTGGCTTCTTGCTGTGTGCCTGTTCAGTGATTTGCAAAAGAGAGCTTCCCTAAGTGTTCTGTTATCGAAGCACCTAGAGAGGCTGGGGAAAGGTGATCCTCATGCCTGTGGATGGCATGGAGAAGTGGAATTTGGTGTCTCATTACTCTGCTAGGACCGAACGAGGATGCTCACTCATTTCACAGGGCTAGGACTGCTCAGGAGGTTTCAGTGCTACGGTCCTCAGAGGTGACTGGGAATATCATCTCATGAGTGATGGGGTTCCCATGAGATACATTCACTGAGTTCTTATACATACATTATCTAGTGGAAGCCTCCCAGGGTGCTGTCATTTATGTACCGTCTACCTTTTATTGATGGATCAAGCTATGAGGCTCAAAATGAACTAGTAGTCTATCCAGAGACAAAGTAGTGCAGAACAAATTCCCATTGAACTAAACTCCCAGATACTTGAGAGGTTTAGTGTTTACTTTTCTTGTTCTAATTTTCTCACTAAATATGAAAAACATTAGGAGTCTTAGATCATGGACCATTAAAAATCTCACATCTGAGAGATAACCACTGTTAGTATTTTGGGCTAAACATGCCTACTTAATTTTTAAGCACATGAATTTTTTAATAGGGGCTAAAGAGATGAAGACTTAGCAGTTATGAGTATACATTGCTTTTGCACAGGACTTGAGTTTTGTTCCTGGCACTTATGTCCAGTGACTCACAACCACCTGTAACTCCAGCTCTGGGAGGTCTGCTGCCTTCTCCTGGTCTCCATCCATCCATCCATCCACACCTGCACTTACATGCACATTCCTACACACACACACACACACACACACACACACACACACACACACACACAAGCTTTTAAACTATTTTTACAAAGTAAAAGTCTATAAAATGTGTTTTTAATCTGCTCTTTAACCATGAATACATCCTAACTACATTTTTGTTTTATTATGTATTTATCTACAAGGTCATGTCTAGTGGTTGCAAGTAATATTCCAGTTTCTATTTCACTAGAATGTATTTAGTGAAACCTGATTATATAAGAGATTGTACAATGATTTAGGCCACTCCCAAAGTTTTGCTATTATGAAGGATTGCACAACAAGCATAGCAAAAAATTCTTCAAGCACCTCTACTATTAAAGTAAATTTTTATAAGTAATTTCAGTAGGCATGTCATCAAATTGCTTTACAGGGAAGGAATATCAGACTCACACTCAGCAGCAGTTTAGTGGGGTGCTTGCTTCTCCCAACTGCCCAGGAATAGATGTTAGAACTCTCAAAACTCTTGTTAGGTCTTTTATTTTGAATTAAATGTGGGACTCCAGGAATGATTCACTCAGAACTGCCTAAGGAAAGCTTGGTGGGAAGCAAGTACATGCTTATTAAAAATTTCATGAGGTTCCCAGACACTCAGACTTGTACTCCAGTCACTCCATTGGTGAAGTTCAGAGAAACAAAGAACATTCTCCCCAGCTATGACTTTGTAATCATCAAGGCAGATAGGGTAGAGGTGGAGTGTCACTGTTGGTTTACTGTGACTCCTAGTGCTCGTAGAGGCAATGTGCTAGCAAGGAGGCCTCAGTATCCAATCAGTACAATATGGAGCTGTGTAACTACATGACTCATGAGGTGGCTGGGGAAGACTATATAGACTGCCAGGTGTCATCCCATAGTCATGCAACTTCCAGATCTGCATGAATGAAGGGCGTGCTCTCTGTTGGCTGTCCCTATCTGGGTGTTATCTTTGCTGATGTGTGAGGTACTGCGTCAGGCCCTTTACATCAGTATCATGATTTGAACCTTCAGGTAGTTGTTAAGGTCACTGAGACCTCAGGTCACATGGCAAGTGATCAAGTGGGAGCCCTGAGACACAACACCAGTAAGACTAATCTAAAGCATGTGTTTCCCCTGCTCTGGTTTTATGCTCTAATTGCCAACTGTTGGAGACCCCAACTCCTCTGGCAGCCTCAGTACCTACCTCTGTTTGCCTTACATTCTGCATTTAAGTCTGTGACAATCAGAAAGCCACTCAGCAGCAGTGTGCGCTCCTTTCAGGTGAGAATGCTACTTGACTCTTACAGTATCATATCTGGTTTTATGACAGGCTCATATTATATGTTGTCAACCGTAGGCAAAAGGAAATTTGAGAAAAAGGAGGAGGGGGATAAGGGAATGGATAATGGGTACGAATCTGGTCCAATGATTTGTGAACAGATACTTAACTCTTTCATGTCTGACAATGGAGATGAAGACCCTCAACTTGAAGGTCTGCAAGGCCTCTGTGCTGATAGAAGAACTGAAGAGAATCCAGGGCATATGCTGTCCTCTGGGTAGACAACATTATCTTCTGGGTCATGTACGTGTGTGTTTGTGTGTGTGTAGGGCAGAAGTAAACCTCAAATATTATTCTTGAGGAAGTCAGCCATTTTGTTTTTTGAGACAGGGTCTCTCCAGAGCACTTGGGGGGCTCAATGATTCCAGTAGGCTTGCCAGTGAATGAACCCTAAGGACCTCATTTTTTTTCTCCCTGCCCAACTGTGGGATTGTGAGTATGTGATACCATTCCTGGCTTTATATATGCATCCTGAGGATGGAAATTGGGTTCTCATGTTTGTGCAGCAAGTACTTCGTGGACCAAGCTCCCTCTTCAACCCTCTTCTGGGTCTAGAGCTTTGTGTAGATCCCAGGAGCTCTTGGTAACTCTAGACCTTTGGCAAAGTCTACATTCTGCGTATGGGAGTGAGTCTTCCATGTGGAACACACCTCAGCTTCTTCTGCCTAGGAAGGTAGGGCACACCTCCTCTTCGTTTTCCATTAGAATCACCACTGGGGCTATGGCCAACCTTGGTGCCATTTTTCCTGATGAGAACCCCACTTTGGAAAGGTCTTCATCTTGCAAAAAAAAAATGCTCTTATAAGATGGGAAGGTCTTTACCCAATGTTCAAATTCCATCCTTCCAAAATTTCTCTTATAAATTAAAACAAACTGTGTGTGGTGATATATCATTATGCTGTAGGTATTATTAACATTTTTCTGAAATATTATGCAACAGATACTGGTGAAGGAGCCAGTGGGAGAAGATTCCTTCCCATGGTGTGGCTCAGTACAGCAATTACCACTAATCACAGCAGTAATGAGCCCCATTCACCTAGAGCTATAAACATTCAAATAATAGTCCACAGAGTCTGCAAGGGTGTGCTCCTTTTGCAACCCAAGATCATGTTCACAGCATGAGGTCATTAGATTTCCACACCAGATGGTTGGGAGGACTGAGCAGAAACTGGTCCCATTTCAGGGAAGATGAGAAAAGGTCAAAATGGCCTGCTTAAGGTCACACACCTCATCCGTATCCAATGAGAACAAGGTCTGAATCCCAGGCTTGCTGGTCCTGGGACTTCTTTACAGCACTTGGAACAACCTCTCATGACTTGTTTTTGACCAACTATGAGAATTTAAGGTTGATTCTCCCAGGGTTTAATCCCTGGCACTGAATGAACTGGGTATGTGTGCACACCTGTAATCTAAGTAACTCTGGGAATAAAGGCCAGCCTGGACTATGTACAACCTTGTCTTGAAAAGAAAAAGGAAACAAAAATCAGGATCTGAAGAGATTGTTCAGTGTTTAAGAGCACTTAGTGTTTTTGCAGAGGACTCCATGATGCCTGTCAAGCCTGCCTTCTCACAAAGTGGCCCTGCCTTCCTCTTTCATCTTCTGTGTCCATCCCCACCAGGATGGGACAGACTCCAGAGGTCTGCAAAATGCCTGGGAAACTTCCTACAGGCCCACCCTGTTCTGAAATTAAGACAAGATCCCTCAGATCTCTATACGTTGTGTGGATGGTAGGGTTCTTTGGTGGGGGATACTGTTCCCAATCTACCTGGATGTGAGTTGTGAACGATGAAAGGCTTATGAAGGACACCTTAATAATCTAAGAGACATATATCTTTCCAGATGAACATATGCAGATCTTAAATCAGTTTCATAGACAGTCCCCCTGTGATAACTGTGGTTCATCAAGAGACAGCATAGATTTTGACCAAAACTAAAATTTCCTGTCTCTAATTTCCTGTCATTTCAATGTTATTTCCGTTTTGTCCTGTAACTTCAAACCAATTTCTCAAGTGAAAGAGAGCCTTTACCTTGGCTCCTTCTTCATCCCTATAATAAATAGTTAATGTCTTACAGTTTTTATGGGGCTGCCTTGCCCTCTGAAAGAATTGCAAGCCAGCACACATTCCCCAGACGTCTATGTTGCCCCTTTTGTTGTCAAGGAAGCCAACACTGTCAGTCATTTTAACTTTTAATTAAGATGTTCAGAATAAAAGAAAAGCCTATAAAAGATTCTGGATAGTTTGTAATTAATGTTTCTTGAAGTAGAGACCTATGTCTGCCTCCATATTAACTCAGGGACATTTATATTCATGAGTCTCTAACCCATGATTATACGTCTGTCCACACAGTCCATGGGCCCTCTTCCAGTTACTGAAGTCAACTTGGCAAACTGTGTTGGTTATACTGTTTTTAAAAGATTTTATTGGCATATTTAATACAATAATACTATTTCATTATGATATTTCCATGCATGTATACAATTATTTTGATTGTATTTACTTCCTTTACTCCTTCTTGTCTCCTACTCATGTTGGCGCCCTCTCTTTTCCCAAAGATTTCCCCTTTTATTTACATGAGTTTTTTTTGTGATCCAGTGAGATTAACTCCTTACAGTACTATGGGCAACTTGCCAGTGATGACACCACTGAAGAAAATCTCTCTCTCTTTCTGCTCTATTGTTTGTTTTGTCCTCCATATTATTCTAGAATATGGAATATAGAATAATATAGACGACAGTGGCTTTTTCCCTCTTGGTTTCAGTCACTGTTTAAGTCAGTATTTTAAAGAGTAATCTGAGAGCTTTCCAGTGTCAAAATACGTTGAGAGACAATATACGCCATGCACTATTCTTGGATATCCTAGTGCTTATCTGCCTTCAGGGGATATGAAAATGTTGGGTGGGTGGTAATAAAATTGCTTAATATTGTGTAGTTACGTTTGCCAAATCAGTGGACTTATCTACTGATACTGATCAACACACTTTTGCATAAACACATATGTAGTCACTCAGAATTCAAAGGTAATCTGGAAGCAGTCAGGTGGGTGGATCCTTCTCTGTCCAAAGTGTACCCGATCTATTGGGCAAAACAGTCATATGCCCACCCAGAATGTAGACTCCAGAAGGTTTTGAAGAGGGAAGGGTACATAGGGCACAGATGTTCAGTGGTTATTTAATTTTATTGAATACAAATCCAACATATGTGTCTAAAGAAAATGCAATAATTTGTAAAGATGGTTTCAAATTTTTTGGGGCTCCTTCCTTCAAGGATTGGGGCATATGTCCTGCCTTCTTGAGTCTGACTGGGTGTATGACTACTTCATCAAAACATGAATGTGCTCTGGACACAAAAAGACCTGCCCCTGTGACTTCTACCAGCTTTGGAGTTCTAACCCACCATGTCTAAAACTCTTAAGACAAACACATGGTGGGATGTAAGATTTTAGCCCAACTGTCCCCAGCCATCCCTTTAAGGTGAGGTCCACTTCACCTTGGTGTGCCCATCCTTCAAGGACTGAGGGCAGGTGTCTGTGTTCCCTCTCCTAGGGTATTGGTGGGCTTCTGACTGCTTCATCAATAGATGGAGTGTGTTTGAACTCAGAAAGACCTGTCCATCTGGCTTCTGCCAGGTTACCTTTGTAATTCTAAGCCACCAAAAATCTAGACTCATGAGATCTAGCTTATCAATTAGCCAAATACCACAAAGATCCACATTGTTGCCATTTGGAATAGAAGAGCCACCATATGAAATCTGTTTGAATTTATTTTAAAAATAATTTTAGAACATTTTTCTTTTAAATTATTAAATGTTAATTGTAAAAAACATGAATTTTGTTTAATATATTTGTGTGTATATGTATATAGAATGTCAAAGAAATATATTTGTGTGTATATGTACGTCAAGGAAAAACCTTGTGTAGTTGGTTCTCTCTTTCCACCGTATGGGTCTCAGGGATTGAACTTGGGTTTTCAGCTTTACCAGGAAGCACTTTTACCTACTGAACCCTCTTGCCTGCCCTATTGTGATATTTGCAAACATGTATATAATATACTCTGATTGGATTCACCCTTATAGCTCTTCCTTGTTCTCTTCCTTCTACCTACTGGCTGCCTCCCTCTTCTCAAATATACCCTCTAGTATTTTTATGTCTTTAAAAACAGCCAGATTCCCCATGTGAGAGAACACACAATATTTGTCTTCATAGGTTTGGCTTATTTTGAATTTTAAAAATATTATCTTCAGTTCCATCCATTTTCTTGCAAGATACATGTTATTATTATTCTTATTTATAGCTTAAAATAATATACACACATACATTTTTATCCATTCATCCTTTGATGGGCACCTGGGCCAATTTCATAACTTGGTCATCTTGACTAATGCCCAGACAAGAACAGTTTCTCTGCCTGAATGTCTGATGTACAACAATTGCAAGCAATAATGTTCACTGTTGGTTGAACTTCTAACTTAATGATGAGTGTGTTACATAGGAAGAAATAAATGGAAGAGCAGTGGAAGAGAATCTTAGAGCCTTCTGCCAGAATCCTACTTGGAACTAGAACCCCACTAAGGACAGGGGGTCAGCCAAGAGTGGCACTTGGTTAATGTCTGATAGATGGAGTCATTGTTCAGTGAATGCATAATTGGGAAGAGTAAGATGGAGACAAGGATATCTCCAGAGTGCTGAGCATCACCTTTTCTTTTGCTAGGAATGGTTAAGTGAGATAGCAGAACCATCTTTGAGACATAGACCTGAGTCTTCTGGCTTGTGCCATTGTGTGTTGGAAGTATGGGACTTTACTTTTGATTGTCCCAGAGTTTGTGGTTTCAAAAGGAAAGGAGTTTCACAGCTTCTTAAAGAGTTAAGAAAGCAGATGATATGAAGTAAGGCAGACACCAGCATGTAAGAGATAGAGGGAGATGACAGAAGAAGAAACTACCAGGATCCTTGGCCACGGAGGGGTTGGTACAACCACTGCTGTACAAACAAGACCGAGCAAGAGAGGATCAGCTTGGCTTCTGTCTTCATCCTTGTGTTTTTTGTTTTTAATTATCAGTGTGCATATGTAACTTTGTGGGGGTATGTGCATACGAGTTCAGGTGCCCATGGAGGCCAGAAAAGAGCTTTGAATCTCCAAGATCTGGAGTTACAGGTAGTTGTAAGCCATTGGATGTGGATGCTGGGAACCAATCTAGGGATCCCCTATAAGATCAGTATGCACTCTCAACTGATGAGCCATTTCTCCAGCCCCCATCCTTTTTGTTTTGTTTTGTTTTCTTAATGTTAACCTATTGCATTTATTTAGGGTTCTCTCTCATGTATCTATCTATCTATCTATCTATCTATCTATCTATCTATCTATCTATATATCTATCTATCCATCTATCTATCATCTGGGACTTATTACAGTGGCTTACACACTGTGGTCTGGCTATTCCAACAATTTCTGCCTCCTGACAGAAAGTCCAAGAATTTGTTCAGTCCATAAGGCTGGATTTCTCAGATGGTCTTCAGTATATGCCAGAATCCAGAAGAAGTAGGTTCTAATACCAGTAAAGGAATCTACATGACAAGAGTGAGGCCAACCATACAAAGACCAAGACTTTTCTCTTCCATGTCCTCTATATAGGCTGTCACAGGAAAGCACATCCCAGTTTTGAATGGGTCTTCCCATCTCAAAGAGCCCAATCAAGAAAATCCCTCACAGGTGTACCCAGCAGCGTGGATGTTAGTCAATTACAGATGTAGTCAAGTTGACAACAAAAATAGCCTCACACTTATGTTGAAAGAACTTTCCCAAAAAGCTAATTGACAGAAGTTTTTACTCTGTAGTTCCTTAGAAGTAGAAGAGTAGAAATAGAAGTCAAGGCAAGGAAGACATGAATAGTTTAATGACAGATAAAGACAAAGATATTTTCTTAACTTAAGATTTTTTTGATATTGAGACATGTCAGCACCTGATAGCCCCCCCCCCCATTTGACTCCAAGTAGAAGATGAGCATTGAAGAATCTCCAGTGGGAGATTTTGAACTAGTGGGAAGCCTATCTCTTGGCAAGAAAAGCCCCTTGCTTCAACTGTAGACAGACTGCTGTCCAAAAAGGAGAAAACTTGGAAGCAGGTAAGTCGACAGCCTAGCTCTGCCAAGACAGGGTAAGCAAGTCCTTCATAATTCCTGCTCTACAATCAATGTCTGACAGAGAAACGGGGCCAAATGGCTGAGGATTGATGCTGTAATGTATGGAGAGAAAATGGGAACTGTCCAGGCAGCCACTGGTATGTCATTTCTTAGTTTTGGAAGCTGCAGGCCCTGGACTTCCTATATATTCATATATATTTATCCCTCTGAGGTCTCTGAGGTGGTTGAAGAATAGATAGCTAGAGTCTCATAGTTAAATTTTGAGTTGTTTAGGAATCAAGAGGGTGTTCTGGATCTAAGAAGATGATTTCAAAATTGTGAGGCAAGTTAGTATGAAAGCTGAGTTAGATATAGAACTTTAAACTCATGGAGATGGTGAGATAGTAGAATGTTAAAGTCAGGTACCAAATACATATGGACTGGACATTGGGCATGTATGCTAAGCCATATAACTCTCATAATTGTGGCCTATTTATTTCTGTTGTTTTGTATTGTATTTATTGTTGTAAGAGAAAGAACCATTTGTTGGACTGAAATGGGGGAAAAAGATATACCTTAAACTAAAAAAAAGGGGGTAGAGGATGGGGGAGTTGAGGGGGAAGAGGATGGAAGGGTGGGACAGGAGGGGGGAGTAGGGAGGGGATTGTGATTGAGATGTAACTTGAAGAAATAAAAAATAAATTATTTAAAAAAATAATAAAAAGACTATATGAAAATCTCACCATTCCCCAGCTTTTCCTCCCAGTTGTACTGAGCCACCCAGAACTCCCGAATTGAATCATTTTCTTCACAGTTTCAAGGATGGATAGCCATTTCTCTTCATTCAAACTGTGATCACCACTCCTTACTCCCTTTAGAGAACCCAGTTAGCACAGTTACCAGCCTTACAGGTTGAAACTCTCCTCATCTCCTAGAGGACCAGTGCTCAGTCCTTGATCTCTTCTAGCCCTGCATCATCCTCATTACTCACTCATGAGCTACCGAGTCATATGAGAGTGAGACAGACATCTCGTTTTTTCCTTTAGAAGTCTCTGTTAGCTCACTTTATGTAAGCCAGGCTTTCAGTAACTTGGATCTACCTCCCCTCCTCATTTTTGAAATTGAGCCATCCTAAAACCTCAGCTGCAGTGATAGACATGGGATGGGTCCATGGGTAATGAGGTTATCAGAATTCTACAGACTCATAGGGATATCAGAAGACAGAGTCCTCTACATCAGTGAGGTGCAGAATACAACTTCTGATAGTAATGATATCTCATGGAAGGCAAACCAAATTAGACAAAGCTGGGCCAAATGATAAAGAAATGGGCTCTTGACATTGCTGGGTACGTCAATTGAGTGTGCCCGAGGGCAACTAACCCTAATTTTCTCAGGTAGGTGAGTCAGGAAATAACCACCTTCATACACACTTTTTAGTAAGACTCCTTCTTTGTTGTTGGAATGCAGAATTTGGTATCTTCCATTAAATCTACATTGCTTATTGTGTTATTTTTATCTATACTAAATTTCATCATTCTTGGACTAGAAAAACATGTTAAGGAGTCTATTATTAATGTCCTTCTGTCCATTTCTCCTGCTTTTCCTGTAGTTTGGCTTTATGAAAGCCTTTGCTATTTGATTAAATCCATATATACTACAATAATTAAATCTTATATTGTGAACTATACTTTTCATATGTTTTAAAAGAATTTTTTAGTATGCAAATTTGCTTTATTCTTTAAAAAGTAGTAAAACATACATATATCAAAGAATTATTTTTTTAATGTTTATTTATTTATTACTTCAGGTTACATTTCCATCACAGTGCCCTCTTTCCACCCTTCCCAGTTCTGCCCTCCCACCCTCTACCCCTCTACCTTCCATCCCACCCCGTCAGAGTAGAGTGTCCCTAAATATCAGTCCCCCGCCCCAGTTCAGCAGTCATATGAGGGCCAAGAGCCTCCTCATATACTGGGGGCCTACAAGGCAGCACCACTAGGGCAAAGTGTCTCATTAACAGGTAACAAAGTCTATGTTCCTGTTTTTAAAATGCCCACTGGCTTACATTCTTCCTTATGAAATGCCAAGATCTCTATGTATGTTTCATTTTTATTTTTAGTTTCTTGGTATGTCTTTGCCCACTATTTTAATTTTAAGCCTTCAAAATCTCTTAATGTAGGGCAATTTGTATGTAAAACTCAGTTAGATTTTTGCCCTGGGTGAATTTGAAAATAGTTTTCCTTTATTCAAAAGATAATTTACAATTCCTGATGAAACTGCAAAGTCTTTTTCTCCTCACTGTGCCACATTTTGGGTTTTATTTATGTATGTATGTATGCATAAGTGTATTTTACAGGCATATGTATGCACATGTGTTTTATAGTTTGTGAATAGCTTGTTTTCTTTCTCTTTCGACATTTCTCTTGCCATTTAAGCAGGCTCACGTGTTTTTCACTTTTGGTTACACTCATTACCCTTCAACAAGTATCTTCATAGAATACTTTTAATTTCCTTTTTATTAGATGCTATCTGTGTGCTTCTGCCTACGAAAAGTATTGAAACAAGCCGGTCCTATCTTCTATCTGATTCTCTCTCCTTTCCCACCTCAGCAAATATTCTACTCCCAGTTGATACCGATAAGACAATTAACAAGCTCATTTTACTTTCTGTATATTTTCTCTTACCTGGACCATGTTTTGAGGTCTGTGCTCTATCTCCACCACCAGATCACATTATAGCAGGAATCTACACCAAGTCACGCCATCCGCATTATTTAGCCTGAGTTCTGTGGTTGAAAGCACTGTGTAATACTCATCAGTATTCTAGACACTCGCAGCGCTTCCAGTTACTGGGTAACTTGCAAGCTGTGTTCTCAGAGTTCTTGCAGGTGACCACTGACATATGTGAAGATCAGTTTGGCTGCACATAAGATCTTCATCACCATGCTATGCTTTGCCTTGGTCACGGAGGCTTCTATTTGCAGTGAATGGCAAAATCCAGAGATCATGGTTGACCAAGACTGGGAGAATCAGTGACTGTTGAGTATGGCGCTCTAAAGGTGACATTTGTATCAGCACCTCCAAGACTGAGAGAACAGAGTGGGAAGACATGGAGAAAGGCATTTGAACAGTACCTCCTGGAGTTACAACCATTGAAGACATGATCTCCAAGCAGCTGTACCTGCCTGCACTGGTTCTGTTCAAGACTGAGCCTGTCAACAGTCACTTATGGGCAGAGAGGACTCATAGAGACCTACATCTCCCTGAGGGAAATATTGGCTTGTAATAGATACTGGAGAAAAGTGAGTTATTTTCCTCAGTTGTATGCCCACTAGTGAACCCACTAGCTTCCAAAGGCTAGTTCCACACTCCTAGTCAACTAGGCAGTCCTAATTAAACAGAGTGGGTCTCAAAACAAAACAAAAAGACACAAACATGAGAAAGGGACCTGTTAGGGAAGGTGGAGCAGATATGGGAGGAAGCCAAGAGAGGACGGAGGTGAGAGTAAGCACTTCAGAATCATTCATAATCAGAATGCAGTAAATATGTGTATGAAATGGCCACATGATAAATTTAATTTGAAAAGTGTTATCTTTGGGTTTGGAGGGGTGGTTCTATGGTTAAGAGCATGTGTTGCCCTTGCAGAGGACTTGGGCTTGGGTTCTAGCAGCATCATGACTACAAACAACTTCCTGTAACTAGTTCTAGCCCCCTTTTTGGCTCGTTGGTCACCATGCATGCATGCAGACAGGCAGGTAAACACTTATACACACAAAATTTGAAAAAAAAAACCTAAGTCTTGAAAAGAAATTATTGTTGCACATTTTGGTTTTCTCAGTGTGTGAGTTATACTACTTTCTTATACTTTGTTAAAAATAATGGTGGTACACTAGATTCTAATGGAAATATAATTTTATTTCCACTATAAATATAATAAATACAAGCACTTATTTGTGCCAGAATGGTACAGGTTATTCTGTCTCTGTATAGTTACTGATAGCTTCCCAGCTTACTATCACAATACTCTCAGTTCAGTTAGTAAATTATTACATGGTCATCAAAACGGGGGGCCACACCATTCTATAGCTTTGGGTCTTGGACTGAATGAAAAAGAGAAGCTAGCTGAGCACCGGAGTTCCTCTCTCTGCTTCCCGACTATGGATGCAATGTGAGCCCTTGCCTCGTGCTCCTGCCACTGTGCTTACTAACTGCCATGAAGGACAGTGTGACAGTTCATTTAAATTGTCAATTTGAAACCAACTAGACTCACCTGGAAAGAGATTTTCAGCGAAGACTTGCCTAGATCAGGTTGTCCCATGATTTTCTTACATCAATTTGTAAAATTGATGTAAGAAGACCCAGATCAGTGAGAGCAGCACTATTCTATGGGGTTGTGCCCTAAACTGGAAAAAAAATAATGAGAAAGTGAGCTGAGCGCCAACATTATTTCTCTCCGCTTCCTGACCATGGTCACAATATGACCAGCTGCCTCAAGTTCCCGCTTCCTGACCCTGGACACAATGAGCTGCCTCCTGCCATTATCCTTTTTCCATCATGGTAGACTGTATCCTCAACCATGAACCAAAATAAACACTTCCCCCCTTAAACTATCTCTTGCCAATTAGGTCACAGCAATGAGAAAAGTCACAAACACACTCTCTTAACTGCAGTCTCACTAGGTATAAAATGTTGCAAGTTTCTGGCAGGTACGTTGCCTGGAACATCCAGAAAGTTGGGGAATTCAAGTTCAAGTCCCAGCTCAGTCGGGTGTAGCTGGGAAATGCCCTGGGTGATAGCACTTACCAAGGCTGTGATATAAAGGATAGCACTGCAACCATTCCTCAGTGAAGGCACTCCACATTGCAAAACCATGCACAGTTTGGTAGAAATATACACCAGATATAGTCACTTTTGTAGAAAAAAAAATCTCATTTGCAAGAAAAGGAAAGAAAAAGTATTCTGTTATATTAGCAAGAATATAACAAAATTTATATATGTGTGAGTATATGTGTGCATGTATGTGTGTGCTTGGTGTGTGTGTGTGTGTGTGTGTGTGTGTGTGTGTGTGTGTGTGTGTGTGTGGTGAGCATGAGGTGGAAGTTTTGATTTCTTTAGAAACATGATTGTGTTGAATGAATGTGTTTTTTGTTTTGGTCTCAAGTATGGGACGTGTGGGTGCATTGTCCATCACTGAAAAACAGACTCATGAGAGGGATATCCTTATGAAAGAGTGCATGATATTTTGCCAGCCGGAAACTGTCACATGTGGTGAACATGCTTTTTTTAAATGTTTATTTATTACTTCCCATTACATTTCCATCACAGTACCCTCTTTCTACCTCTCCCAGTCCTACCCTCCCACCCTCTCCCTCACTTTCCCTCTTATCCTACTCCTCTGGAGTGGGGTGTCCCTGCATATCAGCCCCCCCCCCCAGTTCAGCAGTCATATGAGGGCCAAGAGCTTCCTTATCTACTGGGGGCCTACATGGCAGCACCACTAGGGCAAAGTGTCTCACTAACAGGTAACAAAGTCTATGTTCCTGCTCCTTTTGGTGTGTTGGTTTAGGGTAGTTATCCTGTACTATATGGCTAAAATCCAATTATAAGTGAATAGATGCCATGTATATCCTTCTGAGTCTGGGTTAGCTCACTCAGGATGAGCTTTTCTAGTTCCATCCACTTGGCTGCAAATTGCATGATTTCCTTTTTTTCTGATAGCTGAGCAGTATTCTATTGTATAAATGTACCACAGGTTTTTTTTTTTTTAAATCCATTTGTTGGTTGAGGGACATCTGGGTTGTTTCCAGTTTCTAGCTGTTATAAATAAAGCTGTTATGAACACAGATAAGGAGAAGTCCTTGTAGTTTGGTGAGGAATTGTTTGTATGTATAACCAGAAGTGGTATGGCTGGGTCTTGAGATAGAGCTATTCCAAGTTTTCTAAGATATTGCCAAACGGATTTCCATAGTGGTTGTACAAGTTTGTACTCCCACCAGCAATGGAGGAGTGGTGAACATGCTTTTTGCTGGAAAACATTCTTTGATGGATAGACTCCTTGGAAAGCATGTGATCTTGGTCAACAGGAAGTGCTTCATGCAGAGGGCATGAGGTTGGTCAATTGGAAAGCATCCTTGTTTGGATTTTGAGGAAGTATAAATGGAGACCCTGGAAACATGGAAGGTCTTTTGCTTGGCATTGGTTCTCATCCCTTCTCATCATTGCTTCATTTACAAATACTCCAGACAACACTTTGCATCTTACTACTACTTTCTCTATCGAAGATTGCAGCCAAGGTTGGGCTTAAGAGATTTGGGGGCTGGAAGAGTGACTGTTTCCTTGGCTGTCCTTGCTGGTGCTCCTGGTTCGTTGTGTTCCAGTTGCTGCTTGTACCTGTTCCTGTGTATGCTGTTTTGACTGGACTGCTGATGGATGAATCGCCCCAAGGACGTATGACTAAAAAGGTCTACATCCTCTATTAATATCCTTTTACCCATACCTTGGATAGGTGAGTTGAAAGGGAGGTAGAAATTTTAATATTACAATAGATAGTTTAAAACTACACCTTCAGGAGCATGTATTTATGTGTGTGCATGCAGAACATAAAAATAACCTTATCTGCCAGTCTGTTATATATCATTCCTTAGGTGTTGCCTACTTTTAAGAATAAATATTTTTGAGATGGGGTCACCAATTCAACTAGGTTACCTGACCAATGAGCTGGGTCTTCTGTCTCCCTAGCAATAAGATCACAAGAGCATGCATTATGACCAGGGTTTTTTTATTTTTGTTATTGTTTTTGTTTTATTTAGGGGGCGTAACATGGTTTCTGGGAATGGAACTCAGAACCTTATGCTTGTAAGACAAATACTTTATTGACTGAGCCATATTCCAAACCTGCACTAGCTACTTTTATAAGAGTCTCCCTAAAAGTGCTCAGCAGAAATAGCCCTTCCAGGCTGGCCATCATCATGAGCCTCCTCCTACTCCTTGTCTCATACTGGGAATATTTGGGAAGGTTCTTTTCCTCTTGGATTCATTTTAAATTTTATTCTGGCAGCAGCTAGATAAATTCTATCTGTCTTCCAAGCCCCAGCCTCCCCTGAGATCACTACTTATAACTGAAGGAAGAGGAGAAACCAAAACTTGACTCAGACAGTTCAGGTTTATGTGCTTTGTCAATTTACCTGTGTGGTTCTCCCAAGAGTCAGGGGGATAAAAGTAAGGAGGAAAGGTCCCTTTAAATGAGTTCTGCCTTATGCCAATTACAAATGAGCAGTCAGCCTTGACACATGTGCCTTTTTATACAATAAGAAAAAAATTAAATACCTTTGAGCTGGGCCAAGACAGACAGACTAACAACAGGTAACTAACAGTTGCTGCTTTTGCAGAGGACCAATGTTTGGTTTCAAGTACCTATGGTAGGTTGATCTCAGTTACCTGTAACTCCTCTTCAGGTCTCCAAGGGCACCTGCTTGCTCAGATTTTCCATCTTTCCCCCACTATCTCTGGAGCAGTTTTTCTGATGTCCAAGTCAGGAGACTGTCCTGCATGCCCATGGCCTATGCCAAGCATGTACATCATCCCATTACTCTAAACTTTTTTGTCTTTATAAAAGGTGTCTTTAACAAACGAGGCAACCCATACTAAGAGGATTCTATCAGAACAGATAAGAATGAATGAACATCACAAAGGGAATTTATTAGATTAACTTACACAATACAGGCCACACAGTTGAGTAGTGACCATCTCCAGGCTAGAGAGGCTAAGAGCCCATTGGCTGCTCAGCCCATGAAGCTGAAAACTTCAGCAGTCCCACTGTGGTCCTGAGGGTCTGAAAGATTCTGGAGTGTCTGATGGTCTTTGGTCCTTCTAGGAAGACTGGTTGGGTTCCAATGGCAACACCAACAACAACTCAAGAGATGCAGTCACCAGTAGGGAGCAAGCATGCAGCACTGCTCTTTTCTTAGACTTTTTTTGTGAATATCTGGGCTGTGCTCTCTATAGAGCTGGGTCTTCTCCCCTTAGCCAATCCTTCTTGGAAATGCCCACAGAGCCCAATCCAGAGGTGTGTTCCCTAGGCTCCAGATCCAATGAAGTTAGCAAGCAACATGAACATCACATCTAGCATGCCCCAGGCTTTGGGTTTCATTCTAGCGCTGGAAAAACAAAACAAACACATATGTAGCTGGGCATGGGGACACATGCTTGTAATCTCAGAATTCAGGAGGCTGAGACAGGATCATTGCCATGAATTTGACATCAGCAAGTGATACATAGTGAGACCTTATCAAAGAACATAAAATACATTTATTCTTTGAGAATTTCATAATGAATACAAAATATTTTGATACAAAAAGTCCCACTGCCCCTTTCCAACCACGCCAGACTCCCACATTCATCTCCCTTCTTTACAGTCTCTTTTTTTTTTTTTTAGCCTACTGAGTCCAATCATCCCTGGAGAGGTCATCAACCATAGGCAGAACTCACTGTTACTTTGCTGAATATGCATCTTTTTGAACTATAGCAGCAGATTTCAGTCTTCATCTGACGTGATTCTTTTTGCAGATAGAGGTCAACACACACACACAGAGGTAAATATGCAAGACATATTTGTATATGTGTGTATGGGTGTGTGGGTTTGTGTGTATATAGGTGTGTATGTGTGTGTATATAGATGAGTGTATATGTATGTATATGTACAATTTATGTGTGTGTATGTATGTGTATTTATGTATGATGTATATGTGTGTTTTTATGTGTGTGTATGTATATGTGTTTTTGTGTACGTTTCTGTTTGCGTGTATGTTTTTGTGTGTGTGTTTATATGTCAATGGATGTATGTGTGTATGTGTGTAGTGTGTGTATGTGTGTTTGGTGTATATGTATAGTGTATGTGTGTGTAGCATGTGTATATGTGTGTTTGGTGTATATGTGTGTGCAGTGTGTTTGTGTGGTATATGTGTGTGCATATGTGTGTATGTATGTGTGTATGATGTATGTGCATGTATGTGTATGTGTGGTATATGCATGTGTACATTCCTGTGAACACAGGTGGAAGGCTATGTTAGACCTTGGTGTCCTCTAACCCTCTCCACCTTATTTCCTTGAGACAAAGCCTCTCCCTGACTCAGGAATTCACATTGTTTCAGTTAGGCTGGCTGGCCAGTGAGCCTCAATGATCTTCCTGCCTATACAATTCCAAGTCTGGGTTACTAGAGCATACAAAAATCACCCAGCTTTTTACATGGGTGCTATGGACCAGGTCCTCCCAATTATTCAGCAAGTGCTATTACTCACTGAGCCATCTTAATGCTTCCTTTTCTCTAAGAGAAATGCAGCTAATTTACTCCATAAGAATATGGGCTGGTGAGATGAATCAGAGAGTGAAGGAGTTTGCTGCCACGCCTGATCACTTGAGTTCTCTTCTCAGGACCAACATGGAGGAAAGGAAAACCTGGCTCCTGCAAGTTGTCATTCTACCTTCACATGAGGGCTGGGGTGTGTGTCTGCCCACAAAAATACATAGACAGATAGACAGATAGGCAGACAGACAGGCAGACAGACAGATAGATGCAAATGAAAAGTTCTCAACTTTGCTGTTATATTTCTGTCTTGTAATATTGTGATCTGTTGTATATTAAGACTTGGCAGCTCTTCTACAAATGCATTTTTATGTATGGAGCCAATCAGCAGGAAATATGAAGGCTCAGCCAGGTACTGGGACAAAAAGGGCAACAGAAGTCAGTGTTAGCATCTCTGGATCTTCCTGGCTCCATTCTCTCCCAGCCTTGAGCAGGGCAGATTTCTGCTCCTGAAGGGACTATTACCAAAGAACACTGAGAATATTCATGGCATTGACTGTGAACCTCAAGCATCTCCTACTACAGAAAACTGATTAAACAGAAAAGTTTCTCAAACTGTGGGTCACAGCCCCACCAAAGGCCGCAAAACTGAATGTAGGGGATTGAGAGAAATTAACACCAGTAAAGAATGTTTCTGGACACACAGCAGTGAAGAATTCATCCAAACTGGAACACATAAGAAATCGGAGGGATCTCTGAAGTGCTCCCCTGTGTTGTGTCTTGTGACTTCACTGCACCCTGGGTTCTGAACACAAGACATGCCCACTCAGCACCGTGTGTGCTTTCAGGCCATGTGACACCAGGAAGCTCTGCCGGAAACTCCCACCTCAGACTCAAGACCAGTGTATGCTATGAATTGCAGGGATTTTACTGCACATGCATAACTTTCTTATAGAACCGCGATGCTTTGTCTGTTTTTTTTAATTTACTAGTTATTTATTTTTATTAGTTATGTATATGTGTCTGCACAGGTATGTGCATATGACTGTACGTGCTTGTGGGGCCAGAAGAGGGTATCAGAAATCTGGGGGTTAGAGGCAGGCACTGGCGCTCATGAGCTCTCCGATGTGGCTGCTGGGATCTGAATTTGGATCCTCTGCAAGAACAGTACTTGCTGTCAACCACTGAGAGTCTCTCCAGCCCTGAACCATAATATTTTAACAACGGAAACCAAAAATCTTCCATATTTTTCTACCATCATTCCTCATCATACAGTGATCAAACTCATATTATTGGGCTGCATTGTGTCATAACGTCTGATTTAGAAATTCTTGCTTGAGTTGCTGATTTGAATTTTACCATATTTTTCTAAAATGTTAAATGAATTTTCGACTTGGGATTAAGACAGAATTTCCAATTTTTGAAATGGCCTCAAAAATATTTCTGCCCTTTTGTACGATGTATTATGCAAATCAGCATTCTCAGCATTGATAATTAGAAAATTAAAATATAGATCCAATTCTGAGAAAACACAGAGGGTCTCATGCACGTGACATTATGAAATACTCAGCCATGATTCGTGTGTGAGAATAAACAAGCACATTAGATTGCAGATTTGCTTTCAAATTTGGCAAATGGTGAAACTCTATGTATACCAGAGAACTAAAAATAAATAAACCTTTTATTTATCATCACAGAATATTTAACTTGAATTTTTCACACCCCGCTATATACCCAGGATTGCATGAAAACTCCTTGAGTGAAAAGGGTAAATGGGCTGTGAGTAGGAAAAGAAACCCTGGGTTAGAGGAAGACACCTTACAGTTAATTGCAGGCTGAGTGAAGTGAGCCATGGTCTGAACTGTCTCTCACCTCGATGTGCAGGGTCACATAGCAGAATATGGGGTTGTGAGAATTCAAAATCAAACACATAATGACTCCATGAAGTACCATTGTCAATGATCAATTCGAACTGCACAGGGTGCCTGTGGAATGCACAAGGAGCCTCTCTAGGGACAGAGTGTTCATACATCATTCATACACCATACATTTGGGGACCTTTGTCCCCAGAGGTCAGGGACAATCTGAGACCTCTCAGAAGGGAAAGGGGAAATCTTTGGGAACAAAAACAGCACCCTCCCAGGTGAGAGCTGGAAGAAACAAGGGTAGGTATTTAAATACCAAAAGATGAAGGTAGTTTGACAATGACCTCTCAGCATTTACAGTGACCTCTCAACAAGAGCAAGAAGAACTCTCCACAGGTAGGAAACAAGAGTAGGGCCAGAGAAATGGCTCAACAGGAAAAGTCCATTGAATACAGGCCCGATGGCCTGAGCCAGTCAGACCTCACAAGTAGTAGGAGAGAACCAACTTCAGAGAGATTTCCCTTTCCTCTGACCTCAAGATGTATATTGTGGCACATGTGTGTCTGTACACACACACACACACACACACACACACACACACACATGCACGCACACACACACACACGTACAAAAAATACATACAAACTTAAAAGTAACACTTGCAAAGGAGAAAAGGGCTAGCGTCGTCTAACGTTCCTAGCTCACCCACAGAGAGTTAACCCAGCTCCATGAATAAGAAATTATGAGGGCTGGAGAAATGATTCAGTTTGTAAAGCCTTGAGATCATCCAGACTTGAATTCAACCCTCAGAATACACATTTAAAAAGAAAACAAACAACAACAACAACAAATGGGTACATGTGATACATGACTGCAATTAGTCCCCTGGCATACACACACACACACACACACACACACACACACACACACACACACACAATAAGAAGCCACCAGCTGGACAGGAGTTAGCCTTCAACCCCCAAACCTCATTCAGTTTTCAATTTGGTGAATGGGCCCATGTGAAAATGGCAACCACAGGGAGAGAGAAGTTTATTTTCCTCTCTTACTCCCTCACAATGTCCTGCTGTGTAAGAGAAGAAGAATGGGGACAGAAAATATGGTGGGAAAATTTCACCACATCAAACTGTCTCAATCTCTCTTTTTATAGGTGTAATAGAAAACAGAGGAAGTGTTTAAGCCCCCGTGTGTGTGTGTTTTAAGAAGCAATGATAAAATAGGGTACACATTTATTTCATGCATGAAGGACTTTAAGACTCTGGAGTATGGATTTCCCAGAACCCCTTGCTTTGGTCAGAACACTGGTCAGTATTCATGGCTTTCTGTAAACGTTGACTGGAGTGCCCGGATTCCTGGGGAGCACGTGTTTGCTGTGGCAGCTCCTGCCGGCTTTCATAGTCCACAGCCATGGTGATCCCGATTTCATATTCTGGGAGAACACACACCGTCAAGACATCGGTCTGAATGTCTGAGGGACTACTCATGGTGAAGGAGGCTGAGGGGTACATTGAAGGGGAACTGGTTCTTTCTGCAAGGTTCTCTTTCAGAAAGAAATTCTGGTAGGAGTTGGAACAGGTTTTTAGGTAGATCACAAGCTTTCGGATAACTTATTTATTCACAAAGTACAAAGTGTAGCAGAATGGCTGAGAGGAAAGCTTCAAGGCTACTCTGGAACCTTTGTATTTTTACTTTGTAACTCTGTTATTTACCAGTTGAATTGCTTTGAGTAAGAACTGTGGCCCCTCTGTGCCTTAAAACCCTTCACAGGGGATCGATCCCATGGGCATCAGGGTTAGCTTAGTTTTGTACATTTATGTATGAAGAAATGCTTTTCCAGAGAAACTGTGTTGACTGCAGGAATTAGAGACCTAGAGTTTCCTGGAATCCATGTGGGCAGATGCTTTTTGTTTAATGTACATGGCGTGTGTGTGTACATATGGGTCCATAGTATATGTGAGCAAGTCTGCAAGTAGATGGAGGCTACATGTCAATCTTAAGTGTTTCTCAGCAGTCCTCTACCTTGTTGCTTTTGTTTTTTGTTTGTTTGTTTGTTTTTTTTAGACAGTGTTTCATTGGAACTTGGGACTTTCTGCTTTCACTAGGCAGGCTGGTCAGTGAGTCTCAGGGATTTGCCTACCTCTGCTTTGGCACCTCCTCTTCCAGCCCCAGCCTTGCCAATGCTGAGATTAAAAATATCCAATACAACACCCAAGTTCTGTGTATCAAACTCAGGTCCTCATGCTTGTATGACAAGCACTTTCCCAGCTGACCTGTCTATTTTTATTTACTTATTTATTTATTACTTAAGGTCATATCTCCATTGTAGTGTCCTCTTTCCACCCTTCCCAGTCCTGCCCTCCCACTCTCTACTCCCTATCCCTTCCATCCCACTCCTCTGGAGTGGAGTGTCCCTACATAACAGTCCCCCATCCCAGTGTCTCTAAAGCCCCATTTATTACTTTAAAAATCTATTATTGTTTTTGATCTTGTATTAAAACCATTTGGAAAATCCACATGAGTAGAAAAGAAAAGAAAAAGCATTCTCATTGACACACTGGAAGTGGGGGTGGCATCACTCAGGCTTTGATATTTCCTTCTGATCTTTTTCTGGCATAGATAAAAAGAAAACAGAAGCCACCCATATACAGTAGTTACACCAACCCAGAAGAAAGTACCTCCTGCAGACTGGTTTCTTGTCAGGCTCCTACCTGGACCAGAACTCATCCTTCTGACTCCTCATCTAGAGTACTCTCCACGGTTACCCCGTGACCTCACCTGCTTCTCTAGCCAAAGATAGCACTCTAGTGGGGAGAAACTTAAGGCTTGTCTGCCTCTAACCATCTCATATTGTTTTTCAAAAACAAGTCTGGGTACTTGAGAGAGCCTCTGTCAGTTTGGGGACAGTAAAGGGAATCCATGGGCTATTGTTTTTATCATGACAGACAAAAGCCCAGAAGGGTAGAAGGGTAGAAGGCCAGTACTCTAGTTCCCTTCTGTTGCTATAAAACAAACAAACAAAACACACACACACATTGACCAAAAGCAACCTTGGGACGGGAAGATTTATTTAGCTTTTTCTTCTAGTTCGCAGTCCATCATTGAGAGAGGGCAGGACAGGAACTCAGCAGAAGTGGTAGAGGAATGCTGCTTGCTGGCTCACTCTCCAGCTTCCAAGTTCATGCTCAGTGACCTTTCTTATACAGTCTAAAACCACCTAACTAGGGAATGGTATTGCTCACAGTGGCCTTGGCCCTCCCTCAACTACCAATGAAGAAAGTCTGCTACATCCATTGACCAACCTGATTGCAACATTACTCAATTGAGACTTCTCCCCCAGGTGACTCTGGGCTGCATGAAGCTGACCATTAATGCTAACTAGGACAGGCAGAGACTGAAACCTTTCTCTGTGCAAATATTCCAGGAAATAAAAAGTTGCTGTGTGTGAATTCAGAGAAGAACCGTGCTCATTTTGCTATACTTTATGAAGGTAATATTCAGTTCTCTTGGTGATGGTTTTCATCTTAAGATATAGCTTGAATAACTTCACAGAGGACCAGAGATGTTTGAATGCTCTAAAAATGTAAGGTGTTCTAAGGGTTTGGGTTGGAGACTGTCGTAGGCAGTGGGTATTGCGGTTTGATATTAAATACTCCCTCAGCAGGTCTTGTGTTGGGTTGGTGATATGTCTCAGCAGATAAAGGCGCTCTCCTCCGAGTCTAGCAACTTGGGTTCTATTTCTGGGACCCACATAGTAAAAAGAGAGACTGATTGTTGCAAGCTGTACCCTGACTACTACGCATGTGCCTCCCCATAAATAAAGTTTTAAAAAACTGTTCATGTATGTAAGGCTCTGTTCCCACTGATAAGAGAATGTGGAAACTTTGAGAGGTAGGACTTTATTAAAGAAAGTTGTCCAACTGGGTTTCATGCCCTTGAAAGGAATTTGGGGTTGCTAGTGTCTCCTTTCTTTCTGCTTCCCAACTGGCATAAAGTAAACAGCCTTGCCACACACTCCTTAAAGGAGGGAGACATGATCATGGATTGAAACCTCAACTTTTTCTTTTTTAAGTTGGCCCTCCTCAGAAGTTGATCCAAGTGGCCAAGTTCTTTGATTTTGAGGATTCACGTGAGTCAGCTGGTACCCAGATTCACCTCCTGGCTCTGTAGTCTGTACCTAAACCACATCTCTGAGGTTCCTTTTGCCACATAAAGAAACTCATTCATAGGCTCCCAGCAGGGGGTGAAAGGTGTGAGCACTGTGTTACCTACCTTCCCATTTCTCAGATCTTAGTGTCTAGTCTTGATGATGGCAGATTTAATTGTCAATCTGGCATGGCCTAGAATCACCTGGAAATGTTCTCAATGAGGGATTGTCTATATTGGGTTGGCCTGTGGGCATGTCTGGGCAATACTGTCTTATTATGTTATTTAATGAGGGGGGAGACCCAGCCCACTGTGGGTAGTACTATTTCTTAGGCAGGGGCCCTGGATTGTATAAGGATGGAGAAATCAAGCAACAATGAAGTATGCACACATTCATTACTCTGCTGCGTGGATATGACTTGACAGCTGCTTCAAGCTCGTTCCACTGTGGCTTCCTTGCTCTGGTGGAACTGTGAACCAAAGAAATTGGATATTTTGTTGTGGAAATGAACATAAATGAAACTAAAGCATTATCTTTTTTTTGTGGTTTTTTTTAATAATTTATTTTTTATTTCTTCAAGTTACATCTCAATCACAATCCCCTCCCTACTCCCCCCCTCCAGTCCCACCCTTCCACCCTCCTCCCCCTCAACCCCCCCATCCTCTTCCCTTCTTTTT
>CAJQZJ010032114.1:5548951-5588668 GCA_907164525.1 Lophiomys imhausi
AAGAAAACATCTTTGAATGCCATATTCTGCAGATCTCTTGAGGTTTTTGAAGATGCCCTATCTATCTCTTATATTTAGATAAGCAAATATTGCTTGTCTCTAAAGCATTATCTTAATGCAGTAAGTTTGTTTCTTTTATGAAAATAAAAAGGTTATTTTATTTATTTACATGCCCATGCGCCTCTGCACCTCTGCGTGCTGCTGATGCTGGCAGAGTGTTTGCAGGATGTCCTGCTTAGGTTCCAACTCTAGTCCTCACGACTACACAGAAGGCACGCTTACCCGCTGAGCCACCACATCTGCTCCAAAGTTCCTTTCTTGACCTTGTAATGTTATTCTCTGTTACACAGCTTCCTCTATTTTGGTTTCCTCCATCAATGATATGTGAATTTGTGGGTTAGATCAAGTGAAATGGAGATCACAGTATAAAAAAAGAATGGGTCCTGAATAGGTAATGAGGACAAGCAACAAAGAAAGCCAGATGGGCTCAGACACAATGAAATTCCTGTAAAGACAGTGAGAGAAAGAAACTACAGATCAGAAACCTGAGGAGCCAGGTTGTCTTTGCAAAGCTGAGGGTGTTCCTCAGAAATGGAAAGACAATGAGGACCGAGAGCCAGCCCATCAGTGCAGAACTCCGCATTGGCACTGAAAATGAGACAGGATCAGGCCAACCATTTGTTTCTCTGGGTACTTACTGGTCTACATAATAAACCCTCGACATTGAGTGTAGATAGTGTGCTCACTATGTAATGTGAATGTACATAAATGAATATATATATATATATATTTACCTATTTACCTACTTACCATGTATAATACTTGCACCATCACCTTCTTTTTTTTTTTTTTTTTTTGGTTTTTCGAGACAGGGTTTCTCTGTGTATCCTTGGCTGTCCTGGACTCACTTTGTAGACCAGGCTGGCCTCAAACTCACAAAGATCCGCCTGCCTCTACCATGTATAATACTTAATTTTGTTTGTTAACTTGGCTAGCTAGACTGGAGACAAGTCACTCAGAACAGCTCTAAAGGGTTTTCTTGATCAGGTTACTTGGAATGGGAAGACCCATCCTAAAAGTGCACAGTATCTTCTGATGACCTCCACACACATGCCATGGCAGATGCATTCCCACACTCACAGATGCACCTTCACACACACACACACACACACACACACACACACACACACACATAAAATAAGAATTAAAAATTAAAAGAAAAGAAGGCATACATATTGATTGAATTTTTGTTACCCTGTCTTGGTCCTGGAATGCTTAAAAATAACTCCAGGAAGAAAGCCAGGCTCGTCCAAAGGAATGAGTCACAAAGGGCAGAACTGCAGCCATGACTCGAGGTATTGTGGGTGAAGGCCTGCCCTGTGTCCTCCAACTACACCGCCCACTCACCGCCCACTCATCTCATATTTCTTTCTCATATGATCTGATTGTTCTTTTCTCTTGCTGCCAATCAGACTTTATTCCTCTCACTCAAGCCACGGGTAATTATTTCACCCTTGACTAACTGACGGTGACAAATAGCTACTAAATTGGGTAGATAAGGGGAACAAATTTGGTGTTCTTGTCTTTCCTGGACTCTTCAGGCCGGGGCAGATTGGAATGTTCCCCTGGATTGAATTGCACAAAATTGTACCGTCAATCTTAAGGACAGCTGTATGAGCTAGCAAGATACAGGGACATAACAGAAACGGCACCCAGCAGAAATCTTCCTAACGTACAATGTCCCAAGGGCGGCAGCAGAGTACATAAGTACACACACACACACACACACACACACACACACCTCACAGAGAGACTGATTGTTGAGTGAGGAATTGTAAATTTATCTACAGCTTATGAACATAATCTCAGCCTAGAATATGAATGGGAAGAAGTTCCAAGATGGAAAACCTCTTACTTGAAGCATGTTGCGTTGTAGTTTCCTGAGTCCACAGAAAAATAGAAGTTTATTACATTTTGTTTTGATCATAGTTCATTACTTCTCCACCCCCAAGAGCTCATATTCAGAGATAGCTTTTAAATATTAGGGGGTAGGGAAATAGTTCAGGGGTAAAAGTGTTTGCTACGTAGGCACGAGGACCTGAGTTTGAGCCCCAGGACCTGGCATGGTGGTACCTTTGTCATCCCAGGTCTGGTAGGCAGAGACAGGACGATCTTTGAGACTCAGTAACTGGCAAGTCTAGATGAATCAGTGATCTCGGGTTCAGTGAGAGACTTTGTCTCAAAAAAACAGGGTGGAAGGCTACTGAGGAAGACACCTGAAAGGCAATATCTGGCTTAGACATGCAGGTATACACACAGGCATATGCACTGTCCCACACACCTGCACACAAATTGATAACCAGAATCTTTTCCATCATTGGCCACTCCAAATGATAGACTTAGAGAAGCTAAGACTAGCCCAGTCTTTCACCACAGCCCCCTTTACCTTGTTTGGCCCTGTATCCTCCACCTACCAGTGGTTTGGCTAATATTTATGGAACTAAAATGGAATGAGTTTTTTTGAATTGATTTGGTTTAAAGTGGGATTTTGAATGTCTTATTTGATTTTAAATAAAAGTCTGGGAAATTCAGCGAGGCATCAGGTGACTTAAGTGATCTTGAAAGGAACAGCTTTTTAGTAAGCCCCCAACTTTTGATGTATTGTTCAACAACCAGCTTAATCAGAACGCCTCTCTCGAAGCCAGCATGATGAGCAGTGACAGGCTAATTGAAATGTACTTTCCCCAGTGAACCACTTAACAACTTATATAAATATCAAAGCCCTGGGTTCTACTGTCAGTCTTTGTTTGGGAATGAGAAATTTATAAAAAACATATGTTTCCAACTGTCATTGATGGAGCGTTCTGAAAACATGGCCACTGAATCATATCCAACCTTCTGCAGACACCACACCAGTCAGGGTACATTTCTCTGCTCATAATGTCTCCTTCCAGAAGAAATCCACTCTGCACCAGTGTTTCATTACTGAAATGGGGGAGCTACTGAAAGTGGAGACACAGCTGAGGGAAAGAATAATCACTGTGCCAGAAGGCTAGGGAATTCTAATTCTGGTAGGTGGGCAAGAGGAGGAGTTAGGAGAGAAGCAGCTGAGCTAGTGACCACCCAGGTAATCCTGCTACAGGGAAACCGGAGTTCCCTTTTGTGAGTTTTTAGTGTCTTTGATTTTAAAATATTAAAAGCAAGCTCAGAAGGAAGCTTGAGGACCATTTTATGAGAGCTTGAGAGAAAACAGGGTGAGCGGCAGAAAAATCTCAGCAACTGCTGGGAGGAAAGAGATGGAGAAGAGAAAGAGAAAATCATGCTGTTTGAATTAGACATGGAAGACAGTAGGCAGCTGTAGAAATTGAAGGAGAGAGAAGTCTTCAAAGAAACAGTGAGAAAGCCCAGTGTGTCGGAGAAAGTTTGTGCAGTAATCTGGCTACTATCTGAAAGAGAAACAAAAAATAGAATGAAAGAAATAAAAGGAACATTTACATTTTTTTAAAATTAGAACTCAGAAAAGAAGGTAGGCTTGGCATTAATTTTCAAGCAATTGGATTAAGGTAGAGTTACTGGGAGTTATAAGTACATTAAGAGGATAATTATTCCTCCCATTTCCATAGTATATCTTCAGATAAATCAGCCTTCCTGAGGGGTGATCACCTGGCCAGGTGATTGACAGATCTAACTGGTTTAACTCTTAAAAGAGAACAAAATAGTATGTAATATTTTGAACAACTTAGAATGAAGAGGTAAAGGGGAAAATGGTGGGGGACAGAACTTGAATAGGGAAGAATAGGGAGGAAATGTAGAAAGGGTATGATGAAGGGATAAATAACACTAAGGATACCTGAAAAATCTATAGGGAAACTTATTAATTTTATAAGATTTCTTTAAGATACACACACACACACACACACACAGAGAGAGAGAGAGAGAGAGAGAGAGAGAGAGAGAGAGAGAGATTACCTCACAAAAAGCCTAGTGGCAGACAAGAGATAACTTTTCTTTTGAGTTGTTGGATTTGGGGATCTGAGGGACCCCCTAAAACAATACAAGTTGTTGTCATTTCCTTTGTTTGCCTGACAGAATGTGATGTCAAGACCTTGTTGATGAAGATGTGCATACATTAGTTGAAGGATTTGGAGAAATCAAGCTGCTACTGACCTGGAAGCCTCCTCCTCACTGGTGGTTACCACTCAGCTATTTTGGCCACCAAGAAAAAAGTTATTAACAGTCCAATCCTTGTGTAAACCCTGTGAAATACAAAAACAACCTGTTCAGCAAGATACGTCCAATAGTGCAATAGTGGCACTAATATCCCAGAGGTAACCAACAGTTGTCTGATTGGATTTGAGGTTCACTCAATAGGAGGTAACTCATGACTGGTACTGTAAACCTGGCCCAGAGTCTGTATTTGTAGAAGCCATAGACCCTAGAAGAGAACGTATTACTACCACTTTGCTAAATTAATATAGGTTCTGACTGCCTTTTAAATACTGATCCTTATAACCATAGAAAAATGCAGCTCTTATCCTTCATCAAATATGATTGTTTTTGCAGCAGACAGAGATCCACAACTGGTCAAAATATAGATGATAAGTAAACATGGAGTGTTCATTCCCAAATGGGGCATTATTAAAAACAAACAAACACCCAAAACTTATCAAACCATGGTGGAAGAAGGGTCAGAAATAATGTAAGAGCCAGGGAACTGTTATGAGATAGTGTCTTCTGGACATGATAAAATGCTACCCATGTGAACTCTCAACAATGTGTCTGGCTGCACAACCCCTGCAAGGACCACATGCCACCATGAATGAATGAGAGAAAGGTTTGCAATTCTCCACCCCTAGGTGACTTGCTGCAGGCAGTCAGTTGATGCCAAAGGAGGGAGAGTCAGGTTTTTTTGAGGTGAGACCCTTGATAGGTTGCCCAAGCCTCAGTGAGCAGCCTTAAACCAATGGACATATGAGCAACACTGATAGATTCAGTAGGTTCTAGACATAATTATAGAAGAAGACATGGATTTTAGAGGGTGCTGTGGTAGGGGCTGTGGACAACTTAGGAAGAATTGGATCAAGAGAAAGAGGGGAAGTAATGATGTAGATACAGTGTACTCATGTATGAAATTAACAAAAATGGTTCATGAATTAAAAAAAAAACAGATAGGGAAAATGTCATGTCTCTACCTATGGCCAAAGGTAGAATTTAAATTGATTTCTTTTAGAACAGAAGAAAATAAGTTTTCCTTAAGGGACCTTGTCTTGGTTAGTGTTCTATTGCTATGACAAGATACCATGACCAAGGCAAATTATAATAGAAAGGATTTAATTGAGGACTTGTTTACAGTTTCAGAGGTTACTCCATAGCCATTATGGTGGGGATCATGGCAGCAGGCAGGCATGGTGTTGAAGCAGAAGCTAAGAGTTATCTCCTGATCCATAAGCTGCAGGCAGAGAGAGAGAGAGAGAGAGAGAGAGAGAGAGAGAGAGAATGAGAGAACGAACAGACTGGGCCTGGTTTGGGATTTTGAAATCCCAAAGTCCACTACCAGTGACACACTCCCTCTGACGAGGCCACATCTCCTAATCCTTCCCAAACAGTCCCATTGACTGTGGACCAAGTGTTCAAATATGAACCTATGGGGCTCATTCTCATTCAAGCCACCACAAGCCTCAACTAAGCTCCAATACTTCCACTTTTTCATATGGTATTTTAAATCTTCAGGCAGGGCTACACTGATGCCCCCTTTCTGGTGTTGCCAGGAAACAGACAATGGAGCCTAGCCCTGCTTATGAGGGAAAGGCCTATCCCTAGTAGCATCTAAGCCTTCTAATGTGTGTCCACTCACTCTAACTTATTTTTTACAAAGCATATATATGTGACCTGATTATCCTCTAACATTCTGGGATGTTACAATGGCTTAAATGAGAAATGACTGCCAGAGGCTTAGGTATTTGAGTACCTGGTCCTGAATCGGTGGTGCTGTTTGGGGAGGTTCAGGGTGTTGGAGGGAATATGTCACTGAGGGTGGGCTTTGAGAGTTTTACCCTTGTCTACTTACTTTTCACTCTTCCTGTTTCCTGCTTGTGGTTAAAGATGTGGTCTCAGGTTTTGCTCCCACTACCAAGCCTGCTGCTTGCGGCCCTGGCTTCCTGTCAGGATGGACTCTTATTCCTCTGGAACTTTAAGTCAAAAGAAACTCGTTCTTCCATAAGCTGCCTTTGGCCATCTTGTTTTATTCCCAACAACAGAAAAACACCTAATACAGATGGCAGGGAAACCTACTCCCAGATTTGCAGTTCTTTGTCTGATTTGTAAGTCTGGCTTGCTGAAGGGCTTGGGTACTGAACTGCTGGGACAAAAATCCCACAATATCTGCGTCAACCATGCCAGACACAGCGTCTTTTATTTTTTTAATTCCTTCCATTTGTGTGGTGTACATTGGTGTATGTTTGCAGATTCAAATGTGCACATATGAGCACAGACGCATGTGAGGGTGCTCGTGCCTCTAGAGGCCCAAGACCAATGTTAAGCATTGTCCTTAACCACTCTCCACTGTATTTATCGAGGCAAAGCCTGCCCACTGAATGCAGACCTTCCTCATCTGCTAGACTAGCTGGGTAGCCTTCCCAGAGGATCTCCCATCTCTTTCTCATAAATGCTGGCATTGCAGCTGGTCCACTCTGGTGACCTAAGCTTTTATGTAACTTCTGGGGATCTAAAAGTCTGATCCCATGCTTGCTCTGTAACAACTTAATCCACTGAGCCATCACCCCAGCCTCCCTTTCCCCTGCTTAATGATAAGAGAAAACAAGCCACCCAGGACAAGGCAACTTTGGCTAGCTCCTTTATGCGGTGGACATGCTAGTAGTTTTAGTGATGAGGGAGAATGGTACAGGCTCACTCAGATTGGAAAAATGTCACCAGGGTGAACGGGGCAGAGAGAGTGAGTGGGTCACTTTTCTGTCATTACCCTCCATAAGCCACTCTAATCCATCTAAAAATTGCCACAGATCCTGAAGCCCTTGCAATTGTTTCTGCTTCTAGGTACATATAAATCTTTTAATTGTGTGCCTTAAGCCTGTAGACATTCATGCTGCATTGTCAGGGGGTGGGGGGAAGAAGGCAGGAAGGAACTTCTGCCAGCCAAACAATCTGCATTTCATTTCAATTTAGATAGTTTAGCAATACATTTTTCCCAAGGTTTCCTGGGTTTCAATAATATATCTTTCATCACCAGATCACTCCCCCCCCAAAAAAAAAAAAACGGTTGTGTTGAACTGTCCCCAGAGCTTTGGAGTGGATATCAGAGATTGTGTTGTTACTGGGAACTTATGAATTGTATTGGGTTTACAAATGGCTTGTTTTTTTAGTTTAATGGGCAAACCATGAAATGGATAACTTATTCCTGGAAGGTATGCATGCACATGTTATGTTAAAGGGTTTTTGAGAACATGATAAAAACACAACTGAGATACAGACATACACTTGAATGGTTTTAAGTAAGACATTTTGCTACATAAGACATTTGTTCTGATCACTGCAAATTGCAGGAATTTAAGTTTCCATTTTAATGTGTTCCTCCATTGGGTCTACTCACCTATCTCATTTACTCTGACAGTTTGGAGGCTGGGATTTTACATCTTTTGGCAGCTCTCATTCAATTCTGCAATACACAAAGAAACACATTGTACTGCCCTGGGATATCAGGGGAATTAACAATGGACAAGTCCCAAGCACCCATGTATGTGCCAGCCTGCAGGGTGGAAGCCATGGGGTTGGAGGTGGGTACTGGAGGTAGCTGGATGGGGAAGGACCAGTGAGTGTGGCACATTTCCAAGCACATCTGTTTTATGTCATGTGAGTGTGATGGCTAAGGCTGGGCAGGAGGTAGTAGGAGGAGGTCGAAAGGTAGGGAGGGAAATTTCTGTTTGGATTTTCCATTTTATGGGGTTAAAGAAATGAATATGTGCTGACCAAGCACACCCAAGGAAACATCCTGGTCTAGGAGCTGGGATTTCAAGTGCAGCCTTTGAGTGCAGGCGATTTATGGCTGGCTAAAGGAAGATGCTAGTTCCACAAAAGGAGGGAGATGGCAACTGAGGAGACAGCCAGGAAAGCAAAAGAAGGTGCTTAGAAGTTCCCTGACTCTCCCACTGCTCTCTCTGATTAAAATTGTGATGAATTAGGTGTAAATGAGTTAGACAAGTAGAACAAACCTTTCTAAAATAGGCAATGTAGTCGAAAACTGATAATTATTAGATGTTATTGGGGTTATTCTAATGGAGATTTGGTTGACAAACACCACTGCTAACTGTGCAGTCAAAGAGCTCCCTGTGAGGTCTTTCTCCAATTTGGGGAGACAGCCACGTTGAAAGTGGATGATGGAAATAACCAATATCATTCCCAAGATGATACATGTTCAAGAATTCGCCTTCTACCACCTCCTGTCTCCATGCACAAACCACAGGATTATTTTCACTGTTCTTTTAGGGCCACATCTTGGCCACAATCATAGCCAACTTACTTAGTCTCCATGGGTTTTCAGCAATGTAATCATAAGCTCAGCATTTGTTTCCAACATAAAGAGTTTTTAAAACTCTGTGATATTTAAAGGGATACCATGTTGTGGTCTGAAGAGGGGAAATGAGTCCCCTGGAGCTGGAGTTATTGGCCGTGGTGGGCTGTCTGATGTGGGTGCTAGGAGCAGAACTCAGATCCTCTGCAACAACAAGTGCACTTAACCTCTGAGCGACCTCTCCAGCTTAATGCTTGAGCTTTCATGGCTAACGTTATTTTCATTTGAGAGATGAGGAAAGTTAGACAATAAGGCATTTCACAAGTTGCCCACAACTCACAGGTAGGAAAGGACAGAGGGAAGATTTGAATGCCATGGTCTTCCTGCTAATTTTGGCCACAGCAGAAGTCTACATGTGGTCAGGAAGATGCCAGGAGAAAGATGGGACATTGATAACTATAGATCCTGCCTGCACTGTCCTGGGTGAAATCAGAGCAGTGTGGAGATCTCTTCTACCTGGAACTCTGGTGCTGGTGCACCTGCCACAATTTCTCATCAAATAATTGCCAGAATGGCATTGGGGACGCTCTGACTTGAATTCACTGATCTCATCCACTCTCTCTGTTTCCTGTACACCCTGAGATAAGGAGCCTCTTCTGTTCCATTCTCTCCACACTGTGATGTCTTACCCGAGCACAGGAGACCAAGCAGGCATGGACAGCATCCTCTGAAATAATGAGCAAATGAGACTTCCTTTCTTCAGCTTGTTCTGTCTGGTATTTTGCTCCCAGTCCCAAGGGCATGCAACCTAAGTGACCTTCCCTGACTGCAGTTGGGACAACAAACCATTCCCAATCAAACAGAAGCAAGATCAAACATAAGGACAATTACTAAAGCCACACAGAGTCCTGGCCACCTAAGTAGCTCTAGAACGGGGCCAGATGTATTTATTTGCATAAATCTGTCCTACAGAATAAACAGAAGATGCAACTGATACAGAAAGCCTTTGATCACCAGAGCTACAGAGGCAGCTCCTGCTCAGGGATTGTCATTATCACTGGGAATTATATAGTCATCCACCCGAGCACCATCTACTACCACAAACATCCCAGGAACAAGATCAGTAATAATGCTAACAACAGCTGGTGGTTATCAGACTCTTACCACAGTTATTGGGCTTTTGAGCTTTTGTATGTGCATGGCTCAGGGTGGACTACCTTCACCATTTCTTGAAGTCTCAGAAGGGGCTACCATGCTGTGCTTGTTTATTTGTGTTCCTATGTGTGTGTTCATGTCTATTCAGGTGTGCATGCACATGTGTGTGCAGTAGCTAGAGGACAATCTTGACCGGCCATTTGTGACTTCCTTGTTTAGTTTTGATGCTGTTGGTTTGGAGATAGGGTCTCTCTGGAATTGCCTAGTTGGGTAGGCCAGTGAGCTCCAACAGTCTCCCTGCTGCTGGCTCACCTGTGCTGGAATTAAAAGTATATACCACAGCACCCAGCTTTTGCTTTTGTTTTTTGTTTTGTTTTGTTTGGCATGGATTCTGGGAATTGAAATCAGGCTCTCGAACTTGCAAGGCAACTGAAACCAGCTCATCACAGCTGCTACTGGACTTATTTTATTATGAAATCTGAGCACCCGTATTTTCAGATCTGTGATTAATTTTGAGATTTAAGAAACACCTCTTAGTGACATTGTCTGAACATACCCTAAACTCAGAGTGGCCTTATTCTCTATAAGGTCCCCTGTGACTCATGGAACTTCCGCAACGTCCTCTACCTGTAAACATGCCCCATTTCCTGTGACTGTTGTAACTTCAGTACTCATAGCATTATGGAGTCTCCCTATTTCTGTTCTCCTTGTTCTTGCCCCTGTCTGTTTGTGAGTGATCTGATGTCCCCCAACTGCAACCAGGGAAGATGCTTATATTGGTTGTACTTGGAACTGTGACCAAATACCAGAGAGAACCACCCAAAGGAAGAAAGATACATTTTGCTCACTGTTTTAGACAGCTCAGCCCATGTTTGCTTGGCCTTATGTCCTCGGCCAGAGTGTCTCAGTGTGGGGAGAATGTGGCAGAGGAGGCTTGTTGTCACATGGTGAATCAGGGGTCAAAGGCATGCCTTTAGTGACGTACTTCCTCTCGTTAGGTCCCCTCCAGCTTGGAGCCACCTCCTCAGATAGCATTGCCTGCTATGAACTAAGCAGCTAATCCACGAGCACAAGTGAGAGCATGTATATTTAAGCAGTACCATACAGTCTATGATATATTACCATCCTCTGAAGAACTCAAAGTTAAGCATACACTAGAGAATACCCCATGTCTTCCTAGACCTATTCATGTTTGACTGAAATTAAGTATTTTTAATCACTGTTGAACTGAACTGCCTTCGCATTCTGGAAGAACTTTTGGATCTGTTTTGTTTCATCAGCAACTGTGCCTCCCTCTAAGAAAAACCACAGACAAAACACTGCTACTCACCAGAGTCCTAAGCTGCTGGCTTGCTTTGTGTCAGTGGCATTTGAGTCTCTCTTCCTCCTTTTATTCTGTAGAAGATCTTAGAACTTGTCCATTGAACAGCAGGACGGAGGCCGTCCTGTCCCCAGCTGAGTTCCACACTGTGCAAAGAACTCCTTGAATCTTGGTGATGTCGGCCTGCTGTGTACACAACAGCTCATGAAAGATGATTTTCCTCCATGTATGGTTTTTCCCAATGGGATTATTGACTTGGATTACAGAATAGTAGAAATAAATCCTGGTTGAAAAAATATATAGCATCCCCACTTCCAGTTAGACTTAGCACCATTGACGGTCAGTGCAAGCTGCAGTCTGGTCAGGGGTGAGCATGAGGTAAGAGCTATTGGCCTTCAGATCTTGAAAGGTAGCAGAAGGCTGTGAACGATGGAAGATAAATGGCATGCAGGCATACATGTCTCCATCATTCACTACCCCAAATGAGACAGTTGTTGCTAATCAGTTATAGCCACTTTCTCACTTTGCTCCAAAGCCTTCAAGTATATATTTTGCTCCAATTGTTTCTCCTTTTTTCTTTTATTTATTTATTTATTGATTGATTGATTGATTGATTGGAGACAATATCTCTCATTGAACCTGGAGCTCTTAGAAAACCCCTGGGATCAACTGTCTTTGCCTCCCCCAGTGCTGAGGTTACAGAAGTATCTCCTCATACCTGTCTTTGCACCTGAGTGCCAGGGATCTGAACTCAGGTCCTCATGTTTGTGAATAAGGCATGGTATGTGACTTCAATCCTAGTACTTGGCTGGTGAAGGCAGGAAGATCAGAAAGCTCAGCCTTTGCTACATATGTGAGTTAGAGGACCTGTTTGAGACAGAGGAGAAAACGCCTGTCTGAAAAAAAAAAAGTTTAGGCAAGGGGAAGCCTGGGCTGGTTGAGCATCCTAAGACTCTCAGAACTCAGCCCAAAGGGTGAGGCGAGAGAGTAAGTAACTTGGCCATTCTTGGCTGGCCCCTGAATGGGGAATTGTGAAAACCTTGGATTTTGTCTGTGTGTAGAGCACAGCGGTTCAGAGAACACACAACTCACATATCGGAGGTTGAAGCAGGGTACAGGGGCAATTAGAGAAGCAAGTCAGCCCCTTGAGGGGTGATGTCGGGCGTGTCCAGATCAGCCTCATGAAGGCCCCTAGGGAATGGCGAGAGAGATAGAGATGTGAGAGAGAGAGAGAGAGATAGAGAGAGAAAGAGAGAGAGAGAGAGAGAGAGAGAGAGAGAGAGAGAGAGAGAGAGAGAGATGCTCCTAGGGCTCCTGGAAGGATCTTGGTCCACTTCACATAGGGTTGATTTACTAGGGACTCCCGGCATAGTAGTGAAGTCTCAAAATGGATCTGAGGCCAGAGTGGTCACTGCTTCCCCTTTTTAAGGAAGTTTTCTGAGGTGACATCCCGCACTCCGCCACATTTCCAAATAGCTACACCAACCTAACTTGTTACTATTAGTGTTTGAGGCTAGTATAGGATGGCCTGATTGGCCCTTCAATCGTATAAAACTCAACAATAAAGTTAGATCTGCACCTTGAGTCTGATTCCCGAGATTCTGTGTGGGCTCACTCCATCCATCGCCACTCATCCCCCTTCCCCCGGTCTGTGATCCCCACAGGGCGATAATGAAACCACTATTGTGTTTTACACTAACTGAAAGATTGTGCCAGCTGAGAACAGCTGTGGTCCTGTGGAACAGAGTAAGACCAGGGAAGGTGCCTAGGAGCAGGCATCTGGAGTGTTTTCTTTCTGCGGATCCTCTGGTACCCTGCTTGTAAGTCCAGCCGCAAGCCAGAGGCTAAGACACTATCTGGTATAGAGTGGGATGTTTAGCTTTAAATGTCAGCTTGACACAGCTTAGAATTACCTCAGAAGAGAGTCTCAAATGAAATTGTCTCCTGTCTGTGGGCATGTCTTGGGGGGCTTGGTTTGATATAGGAAGACCTAGCACTTTGTGGGTGACGCCATTTCCCAGCCATAGGATCCTGAAATATATAGCACGGGAGAAAACTAGACAAGAGCCAGGAGCCAACACGTTGCTTTAGTTTCTCTGCTTGACTGCAGGTATAATGTGACTAAGGGTTTCACTTCCCCCAAAATGATAGTGTATACTCAGAAATAGGAATAAACTCTTTCTTGCAGTAAGTTACTTTTTTGTTACAGTGTTTACTACAGCAACAGAAATGAAACTAGAACATAGACGTTAGTGTCAGCCTCTCTCTTTAGAAAAAAAAGCTACTAAATGATTGTTATTATCTTCATTTTACAGATGAGGAATGTTGAGGGCACAGAGAGGTTAGATACGTTTTTAGAATTCCATAGCTATTCAGTTTTGAACACTGAAGGAGGGCTCCAGGAAGTCCCTGTAGCTTCAATATTTGCCCTCTCTGGATTGAGGGTTATTCTGGGCAGGGATATGGGAAATCACCAACAATGCTTTTGGTGACTCTAAGGATAAAAACCAAGATTTACCTGGACTCACATGCATTTACATAGGTGGTATCTTGCTCTGTTTTTCTCGCCCATCCTCCCTCACATGATTTCTCCAGTCCATTCTTTTGGTTTTTCCAATGACTTAGATCTTGTGCTGTTCTCTCTCTGTGGTCCATATTTCTTTTTATCTTTCCTTCGACTCTCAGCCTAAATGTCTTTCTCAGGTAGACTCCTTTAACTTTCCAGCACAGACCCATTCATCTCTGTATTAGTTCTTGTTCTGCCAGTGTGATGAAATAACCTGACAAGACAACTTAAGATAAGAGAAGTGGGTTGGTCCCTCATGGCAGGAAGCCACAGCGGCAGCTGGTCACATGGGTCACATTGCATCTGCACTCAGAAAGCTGAGTGAACAAGAAGTGAGATGAGGCAATAAAATCTCAAAGCCCACCCCCAGTAATGTGTTTCCTCCAGCAAGGCTCCACTTTCCAAAGGTTTCTTCCCAAAACAGCACCAACAGCTACTGTTTGTCCAAGAAACCCTTAGTTTCTCCACAGTGCTGTTTTCTGCCACAACTCAAATCCTCATTTGTGTAATCACTGTCTCTCACACTAAACAAAACACTTTATGGGAGAAATAATCTAGAAGCCTAGGCCAGTACCTGGAGCATAGTAGTAGCTCAGTTAATATTTGGTGGAAGTACACATATTAAAGCTATAGGGGTTACCTGGAGCCTTCTCTCAGTGTTCGAAACTTAATGGCTAAGGGATTCTAAGCAACTTACCTGACCTCTCTGTGCCCTAAACATTCATCATCTATACAGTGAAGATAATAATAATAATGATTTAGCAGCTATTTTCTAGGGCCAAAGAGTGCATTCATAGTACACATAACATGCTTCTAAGAGTCCATAGTAATTGCTCAATAAATTACATCATTAGCATCATCATCAAGTGTTCATTGTTTATTCTTATTGTTGACTGGCTCTGGGTGGTGACATTTGATTTGTGCTACTCAGAGATAGATAGATAGATAGATAGAGAGAGAGAGAGAGAGAGAGAGAGAGAGAGAGAGAGAGAGAGAGAAAGAGAGACTGTTAACAGTAGCAGTATTAGTTCTATGGTTCCAGCTATCTCAATTTTGGGATTAAGCACCCAAAGTTTCTGAGAGTAAGTCCTGAAAACAATTTAGTTGTTCTCTTCTTATATAATTAAAGTCTGGGAAAGAGTTACTCTGCAACTAAACAAGTCACCCTGGGAACATGAAACAATATACTTTTGTGTGTGACTCTGTGTGTGTGCGTGTATGTGTGCGCGCGTGCACACACGTGCGTGCACGTGCACACATACATAGACATATGTTTACAGCTACATATGTATGGGGAGCCAGAGGCCAACCTCACATGCCATTCCTCAAGAACCATCCATCTTGTTTTGTGAGACAAGCTCTTGATCTTGCCTCTTTAGCTAGGCTAGCTGGCCTGCAAACTCAGGGGTGTACCTGTCCCCACTACCTCATGCTGCCATGCTCAGCTTTTTAAAGAAATCTGAGTCCTAGGGATTGAACTCAGGCCCCCTCATGTTTACAAGACGGGCTCTCTCCCAAATGAGCTATCTCTTCATCCCCACAAAATGCTTCTATTTGCTACTGAGATGGAATGTGAAGGCTCCAGTTTCTCTTCAAGTCCTTAGCTGGTTTGCTCTCAAAGGTCAGCTTCTAACTCAACACCAGACAAAATAAAACGAAGAGTGACGACACTCCAGAGTGAGTGGGTGCCATGGCGTAGAGGTGACCAGGAGGGACAGGAAGACAGGCCAGGAGCGTTTGGTCACTCAGGCACTGGGGACCCGGGATGAAGATCAGGGAGGTAAAGCACAATGGGAAGAGCAGGGCTGTGCCGTGGAGGCACAGGATGGCACCTGCTGGACATGGGAGGAGGCAGATAGTTTGAGCAGCTTGGACAAACAAGCTATTTTAAAATTCATTTATGTTTTTAATTTCCTGCGTATATGTGTGGTACATGTGTCTGACTTGGGGTGCACATATATGTTCAGGTGCATATGTGTGTGGATGCCAGATGTTGACATAATCCATCTTCCTACATCTCTATCTTCATACATCTTTCTCATTATCCACTTTATATAATGAGACAGGGTCTTTGGCTGAACCCAATCTTGCTGATTGAGTCTGCCTGCCTAGCCAGCTTACCCTTGTCTTTGTCTCCTGAGTGCTGAGATCCCAGGCACGCCATAGTGTCTACCCAGCTTTCACATGGGTGCTTGGTATCTGAACTCTGGTCCTCAGGCTTGCATAGGAAGCACTCTATACTCAGTCATTCCTAAGACCCACAGGCATTTGAATTACAACACTACTTGTTTTCTTCCACTTCTGAACACAAGCCATGGAATGGCCTCTGAGAGTGGCCAGACCTTCCTATTACATCTTTATGAGTACAGGAACAAAAAGTCTGGGGGTGCTTAGTGGCTGTCCACAAGGCAAGTGGCTCTCATAGAATTAGTACACAATTTGCCACACATCTTCTAGACTCCCAGAGCCAGTTTAATTGCTATACTTTATTTCCCTTTAGATACAGCCCTTGCCTTTTCTTGTCTTCTATTCTGACTCTGGTTATGAATTAAAATTAATTTTGTAAAGTCACACAAGCAACCCTACTATGTTCATTGAACTACACAGCACCCTAGCCAGCATCCTCACAGTTCCCCCCACACACATACACACACACAGAGGCAAATATGCTACCTGTTGTCCCAGCAGTGTCAACACCGTGTGAACTTGATTTTTTAGACCAAACCGTGCATCTGACACGGGTGGGGGCACGCATGGCCAAGCACTCGCTGTTGCAGAGGGAGGAATTTATGTTTGCATCTGCCTCTCTCGCCCCTTCTCACATCTGGACTTCGAGGCCTTTGGGAATTCACTGGAGAAGGGGAAGGAGAGCACTGAAAGGAGCTCTAAGTGCTGAGGGGCCAGGGCTGAATAAAGATGAGTTTGCCACTCTTCCCAGGTTCACTGTGCAACCGGCTCTGACTGTTCTGCGGTCTGACATGCTTGGTGCGAAGAGTTCTCTTGTCAGATTCTTGGGCCTCTGCAGAATATTATGAAGTCAGTTTAATGCTTCCCCAAGCCAGGAGATTTTGTTCTCAGGGAGGGTCACAGAGGAAAAGTGGGTCACTGTCCCGAAGTCAAGACAGACACGTCTCGTCTCAAATGCAGGCTTTTCCTTTCTTTTTTCTCTCTTCTCTCCTCCAGCTCTTCCCTCTTTCCTCTCTGCCCCCTCTTTTTTTTTTTTTTTTTTTTTTTGTAAAACAGCGTCTCATGTAGTTCAGTCATGTCCCAGAATTTCTATGTAGCCAAGGGTGACCTTTGAACTCATGCTCCTCTTGTGTCTACCTTTAAAATACTGGGGTTACAGGCTGGCCCCAGCATACCCTGTGCTCAGCATCCTGCCCTCACTAGGCAAACACTCCATCTCAGCTGCATCCCCAGCCCCTCGAATGCTGTCACTCTTCTCATATCCAGGGGGTGATGTGTCATGCAGGAATTTCCGCAGGCCTTTGTTGGAATGGGACGCTCAACATCTCATCCATGTGTTTATCCTATATTGAGAAGGTAAGTTCATTTTCCCTCTAATGCTCCCAGGAAGGATTGTGGTGCAGGGCCAGAGTTGCCAGGCACCTCTGGGCTTTGTAAATTCCCATCTAACCTCTTCAGCCTCTGTTTTGAGAATAGAAAAATCAAATTACATACAGCTAGGTCCAAACACCATTCTTAACACAAGAACTCCTTGTTTTCTTTTTCAAGATTTATTTAACTTTTAATTGAGTGTGTGTGCATGAGAGAGAAAGAGAGAGGGAGACAGAGGAAGGGAGACAGACAGACAGAGAGAGAGAGAGAAAGAGAGAGAGAGAGAGAGGGCATTGTATCCCCTGGAGCTAGAGTTTTGGGAATCTCTCTTTTCCATACACAAATAGATCAGACAGAAAAATTTTACAACAATTGTTCTTGTATGTTTCCCTGTTGGCAATATCTGCATAACTTAGGGTGATGGCCCTTGTCCTGGTTCTATATGAAATGCTGACATGATTTGTTTCTATCAACTTGACACAAATCTAGGCATATCTGGGAAGAGGGAATCTCCATTCAGAGCTGCCTCCATCAGATTGACTGTAGACAAGTCTGTGGAAGGTTCTCTTGAATAAGGATTGATGTAGGCAGGCCCAGGCCACTGTGGGTGGTGCCACCCTTGAGAAGGTGGTCCTGGGTTGTATGAGAAAGTGACTGAGTGAGCTGTGGGGAGCAAGCCAGTAAGCAGCATTCTTCCATGGTTTCTTGCTTGAGTTCCTGCCCTGACTTTCCTCAGGGATGGACAGCGATTGAGACCTGTTAGTCAAAATCCTTCCTCCTCAAGTTACTTTTGACCGTGGTGTTTACTATGGCAATGGAAACATGACTAGGATAGTGTTCCTGAGGACCTTCTTTGCCCACTTCTCCTTTGCTTTGTTCTTTTGTCCTCTTCCTTCTTCCTATCCATCATCCTTGTGATAGAGAAAGAGCCTTCTCAATCTCTGTTTCTTTAACATTTTGAATATTATGTTTATAGGTTGTGTGTGTGTGTGTGCACTTGCATGTATGCACGCATCTGTGAGTGCCTGCACACGCATGCACCAAGGCAAATGTTTAGAGATCAGAAGATTTGCAAGAACTGACAGCCCTCTCTTTTCATCATGCAGGTCTCAAGAATCCATCCCAGCTCATCAGGATTGGTGACAGGTGCCTTTACGTGCTGACCCTGGACCTCTTGGGCACTCTGTTTCTTTTGCAAATGAGGAATGAATATTTGAAATCACACCTTCGATTTTGTTTACATTTCAAGAAGTGTGTATAATTTCTTCTCTTAGTATACAGGCTATAATGAGTATGGATACCTTCCTGGTGTTTAAATACACCTTACTTTTAAAGACAGACCTTATTAATCTGGAAACATTAGTTTTCATTTATGTGTGTGTGTTACATGAGCACAGGTGCCCACAGAGGCCAGAAAATGGCTCAGATCCCTTGGAGCTGGAGTGATAGGCATTTGTGAGCTACACAATGTGGGTGCTAGAATTTACACTCTGGCCCTTTGGAAGAGGATCAAGTGTTTTCAACTACTGAGATCATTTCATTCCCCTGCAACAAATTTATTCTTAACCTTATGAATATGCTTTGATACCAGCTTATGCAGAGTTCATTTGTGTGAATGTTCGTAAGTCTTGAGCATGGTTAACTGATACTTTTTTCCAATCTTTATTTGCTGTTGACTTTGAGCTGCCTCATAAAATGTGCATGGGCGCCTATCTACTTTTCAGAACCTCTGGAAGTATTTGTAAGTACAGAATTTATCTGATCCTGAAAGGTTCCTAAGATATCACCTGACGATCGCTTGTCGGTATCTTTTAAGGGTAATGTATGTTATTGCAAGTTCAATTATATTAGTGATGAGCCATTTAGCTTTTCTATTCCCTTCTTAGAACATTTTCATAGCTCATACTTTCCAGACAATTTACCATTCTAAGTTTTTAAAATTTATTTTATGAATAGGCTTACTAGTTATTTGGAAATGAAGGGGCTGGGAAGATAGTTCAGTGGATACAGTGCTTATGATGCAAACATGAAGACGGACGGGTGTGTCTACCAGCCCATTACCAAAGGCATGGAAAGACAGAATTCTCCAAAAGCAAGGTGGCAAGTTAGACAAGCCAAATCTACAAGTTCTGGGCTCACTGAGAGATCCTGACTCAAAATGTAACACTGTGATCCATCAAGGAAGACACTTGACATCAGCCTCAGGCCTCCATACATACATGAGTACATGTATGCGCATCTACATACATGTGAACATGCATACATATATGAGTACATACACAAGTACATGTGTGCACATCTACATACATGTGAACACACATACACATATGAACACACATGTACATATATCATACACAAATACATGCAAAAAGCATGTACATGTATATGTGTGAGTATGCAAATAAACAGACATTAACTATGCATAGAGAAAACATGCATATATGTAGGTACATAATCTATATGCAGAAAAATCTTCAGAGTCTATATTTGTCTTATTTATAATTTTCAATACTTTTTCCTTATATTTTTTGCTATTTACATGTATGTGGTTGATAAAACCGTCTCTATTTCATTGAAAGAGATTTGACTCTGCTGTCTTGATGTCTGCTCATATCAACATTAACTTTGTTCGCCTGAGTTGTGCTATTATTGCTTTCCTACTTCTTTGAACATTTTGCATTTTTCTGTCTTAAAGATTTTATTCCATTGTAAATTCTGTGTCTATGTGTGGGTATGTGCATATGAGTGCAGGTGTCTGCAGAGGCCAGAAGATGGCACCAAATTCCCTGGAACTGGCGTTTAGGTGGTTGTGAGATATCAAACATGAGTGCTAGCTGGGTCCTCTGCAGGAGCAGCAGGTGCTGTTAACTGCTGAGCCATCTCTCCTCCCACTTTATGTTTTTTAAAGTGCATGCAAAGCCATAAATCTCCCTGTATGGACAGTTTTGGCTTCTGCTTACAATACTGGGGGGTCTTTGTTTCCTCATACTCGATATGGGTTAAGACTATAGTTTGGTCCTAGTGTCAAATCTATAGTTTATCCTGAAGTCTTAATGCAGCATTATATTTGAATGATGGTACTTCTGGGTTTTTTGTTTGGTTTGCTTGTTTTTATTGCTTCTCATTTTTTTAAGGTCAATTATAAAAACAATATATTTTTGGGTGGGGAGAAAATTCTAAGAGCATTTTCACATAGCCTTAAAAATATGTATTTTTATTTATCTGAAAACTTTATATACACAATATACTTTGGTCATTTTCACTCCCCCACAAGCTCTCATGCTGTTAAATCTCTTCTTACCAGCAGGTCTCCCTCCAATTTTCATGTCTTTGTTTTGTAACTTATTGACTTATGTTTAATTAAGGTTGCTTGTGTGAATAGGGCTAGAAGTGGCTCCCCAGTGAGGAAAATGAGTTCACATCCATACCTAGTGTTTACAAAGGATGCTTTCATCTTTTTCTTCTTGTTATGGTTCTGCGGAAGGGTTGGTCCTCACTGACATTTGGAAGTAGCATGCCCTGCTCCTAATGCCTGTCTTGATCTCTCTCTCTCTCTCTCTCTCTCTCTCTCTCTCTCTCTCTCTGTTACTTGATTATGATAAACCTAACTTGATTTTCTTTGTGGCTACATTGCTGGGCGATTCTGAATCTGTGCATTACTATTGGTCAGTAGCTTCAGTTTGAATATTTGTTTTTCACCTAGTTTCAAATTCCTAAAATTCCTCACTTCAGATATCGTGTTTTGTTTTTCAAGAATATTCATTGAGTTCATTTTTACAGGATCACACATTTAGTAATTTTTGAACTATATTCCAGACATCTTACTACAAGGAATTCTAGAGCTCCGGATAATATTTCCCACTGGCAGGAGTTTGCTCTCTCATGTCAGTCAGGGGGCTCAGTGACTCCATCTAATTGGAGCTGGACTGGGATCAGCCTAAGTTGCATATATGGTTGGATTCATTTCTCTCACTTCTGTTTCCTCTCTATTTCTAAGACTAATCTATCCTTTGATTGACAGGCTGGCAGCATTTTATCTTCCTCATCTTAAAACATTGGTAGGGGTTTTGGTCTCAGACTTCACAGGTTTGGAGTTCTGTCCTTTCCAAATTTAGAAACTGTTTTGGGGGAGAACAGACATAGCTCCTAAAGATTATCACTGCCTGTTATCAAAGCTCCACAACTTTTTGCACAGACCCTGGAGTCTGGAAGCCACCAGCAGTAAAAGCCCAGTGTCTGTGAATGGCTTCTGAGGCTTTCAGATGTTTGTGCTAATCCAACAGTTTCTAAAGGCTCTGTTTTTCTTTTTGTTTTTTTCCTTTTAATTAGTATCCTCCCCTTGTGTTGTCTAGATCAGATCCTCAACCAAATTGGAAACCATCAAATGAAATGGGGGAGGGAGAAGATAGCAGCCAGCAACTGATCACTCCCTTCAGAAAACCCACCAATAATATTCATTTGGTAGTTGATTCATTTGTGTTTTTCATTTGTTTATCAGATAGGCACCAAGGATATTCTACCTGCTAGGTCCTACATAAGGTTCTGGTATTCAAGATGAGCAAGAAGATCCTGCTGGTCTTCTTAAGGGAAACCCACGCCTAGGAAGGATGGCCAAGCAAATAAATGAGGAATAAGAGGTGGAAGCACAGATTGTCCCCACAGGAGAAGAAAATGGTTCTTCCCAGAAACAATGCTCCATCACAATTTCCCCAAAGTCAGATGAAGAAGTCCATTACTTTATGAGCTTGGGTTTGTGTGTTCATTCTGAGTCCCCACTCCCTTGTCTTTTGTGGAAAGACAGAGCTTTTATTCATTGAGCATTTACATGTAGCCTTTTCTGAAGCACCTGGATGGCTCAGGAAGTGAACCAAATAAAGACAGCTCCTGGCATTCACAAGGTCATGGAATGGTTAGACATCTGAATAATTCTACGGCTTGGTACCAAGCAGGACTGGAAAACAGCAGGCTTGGCTCTCTAGAACTCCAGTGTCTACTCAGTGTCTCCTCTCCTCTGGCCCTCACATTCCCATCAGTTTGGAAGGAAGATGAGCAAGCATGAGGTACATATAACCTGTACAGACTTGAACTTGACTGTCAGTAACATATGCAACACCTTGGACTGTCCCTTTAGAAGCGCAGATAAGGCTTTTTCTCACCAGTTAGAAGGATCCAGAAAGAAAGAACGTGTACTAAAATACAACCTCCCACCATCATAAAAAGTGTAGAACATGAGCACATACTGGTTACCATAAATTAAAACACAGCTCACAGATAAAAAGTTATATTTTAATATGTGTAGCATTAAATATAAATGTTCACAAACAACATGGAGCTGGGCATTCGGTAGAACAAAAGCATCAGTTTTCATTTCTGGTGGTGGTACTAAGTGCCAGTACTAGGTGCTATGTTATCTGTACACATTAGCCCATTTGATCCTCCCCTTTTGGTTAGTTCTGTGTTGATATATGAGGAAGCTGAGACTCAGAAGATATTTAATTTGTCAAAAGTCATACAATATGGACATCCTAAATCCTGTATTCAATATGAATTTATTTTTCTCCCCAGAGCATTGCTAGCTTTTTAGAAACAGGTAGATATAGTAATGATTATTATTTGTATGTATTGGTGGCTGTATAATACATTACCTTAAACAGAAAAAAAAAGATTAACTGGATTCAGGAGATATCTCAGTCTGTACAGTACTTGCAAGATATGATGGTTTAAATGAAAATGGCCCCCATAGGCTGAATAACTGGTCCCCAGTTGATGGAATTGTTTGGGAAGGATTGGGCGGTATAACCTTGTTGGAGTACGTGTGTCACTGTGTGAGGACTTTGAGGTTTCAAAAGACTTGTGTGACTCCCAGTGTTCTATCTCTCTGCATCATGGTGGTGGATCAATAGGTGAGCTCTTGGATGGTCCCTCTCTCTGCAATCATGGAATCTAACCCTTTGAGACCATAAGCCAAGTTAAATGCTTCATTTTATAAGTTGCTTTAGTCACAACAACAGAAAAGTAACTAAGATGCTATGCAAACATGAGGATCTGAGCTCAACACCCAGAGTCCATGCTAAAAGAAAAGAAAAAAAGAAAAAGAGAAGTTAGGGTCAAGCCATGTGCTTATCAAAGTTATAGACAAGCAGATTCCTGGGGATCTTTGAACAGCCACTCTGGCCTAATCAGTCAGTTCAGAATTTAAAAAGCTTATTGTTCTTGTGGAGTATCTGGGGTTGATTTCCAGCACCCTTGGTAGCTCACAATTGCCTGTAACCTCAGTTCCTGACGATCCAATGCCCTACTCTGTGCACAGTACAAATAAACTTACATAGGCACACACATATACACGTAAAAATAATAAATAGAAAATTTAAAGGTGGATGGCATCACCTTAGCTGACCTCTGGCCTACACACACACACACACACACACACACACACAGGAGCACTCATGCATATACACACATACACACACATACTTCTGCACATACTTGAATATGTACATATATACATACAGGTACACATGAACACACATGCAGTTTACCTGAATCTCGGTTTTTATTCATGTTTATGGGCATTCTACAGGATATACATTATAATGTACTATAAAGTGCAGCTCATCTCTGGATGATTTACGTATCACATGGCAAGCAGCGCAGGCCTGAGTACATTCTAGGTGCTCACAGTGGCCAAACGGTGTGGAGCAAGATGATTACCATTGAAGATTAACCTACGTGGGTTAATGTTACCCGACACTCATTCAGAATTCCCCCACCCTCCCTCTTCTTTCAGGGAAGGCTGGAACCATTTCTCATGAACCTTTTAAAATATTTTTTATTTACTGAAAGTACTCTGTGCTTCGGGTATGAAGCAAATGAAGACATGAATTCTGCCTTTTACAAAGTCGAGGAGTGGTTCTAAAAGCAGAAATGCAAGAAATATCAAGTGTTGCATTGGGGGCACACTAGGCTTCTGTAAGGGTGTGATGCCAGATCTACATCACTGCATATAGTATGGACACAGAAGGTGTCTACAAGAGATGGACATTTTGGGGACCAGGAGGAATAGGCAAAAGTCTGGCAGCTGAGCTAGAAGTATGCTTTGGGGTATAGATGGAATTGTCCTAGCTTCATTTCTGCTTCCATAATAATATATGCATCATTTACTTTTTATTGTTGTGATAAAACACCAAGACAATTTTTAGAAGAAAGAGTGTGTTTGGGCTTACATTTCTAGAGGGTTAGAGTCCCTGATGGGAGTGAGGAGAGGCAGCTGGCAGCAGTCACAATGGCTGATGGCTGGAGAGAAGCTGAGGCTCACATCTTAAACTGCAAGCAGGAAGCAAAGAGATCAAGCTTGGAGAAGGGTAAGACCCTAAGATCTCAAAGCCCACCTTCAGTGACAGACTTCTTTCAGCAAGATCATACCTCCTAAGTCTTCCTAAACAGTGCCACCCCTGGGGATCAGGTGTTTGCCTAATACCGTGGAGGACATCTCATTCAAACCACCTTGATTCACAATCATAAGAGAGAAAGGGCTTATTTTAGCTCACATTTCCAGTTTACAGTCCATAAGAACAGGAAAGTCAAGGCAGGAGGTTAAGGTTCCTCATTATGTTTTATCCACCATCAGGAACAGACAGATAGAAATAAATTCATGCTCACTCTCTTGCCTGCTGGTGCTCAGCTAGATCTCTCCTCTCTACACAAGCAGGACCTCTGCCTAGGGAATGGTGCTGCCCACAACGGGCTCAGTCATTCTACATCAATTAACTTAAGACATGCCAACAGGTGTACCCAATGTTGACAATCTCTCATTAAGACTCTCCCCAGGTGATTGTCGGTTGTGTTGAGCTGACAATTAAATTTAACAATTTCAAGGAGAGAACAGGGTACCCCAGGAGGTAAAATAAGTTCTGACTATGTTTGTTCTGCAAGGTGTTTAACACAGAGGTGAAGCCAAGGGTTAGAAAGGGCACCATGTGGTGTTTTCTGGTTAGACAACAAAGAGCTAACAAGACTGAGGACTTCCCACCTGCTAATGGTGGGAAGTTCTGCACCAAAGCTGCTTTCCCACCCATGAGCCAGAGCTTCTCACATATTTTGGCTTGGGAAATCTGTGGCCTCTCCTCTTATGACTTGTTTCCATGTACCACCAAACCCTTCCACTCTACAGATTGGTGAACAAACATGTAGGGGCAAGCCACAGAGAACTGCAGAGAACTCTGGCCTTGAGTTTCCCCAGGCTGGGTTAGGCAGGCAAGGCAGCCATCAACCTTGGCCTGCACCATGGGTCCACAGACTCACCCAACAAATGGTTTTCTCCAGGCCTAATTAAGGATGACTTGATGTCTGTAAGCCCACACTTAAGTCTCTGTTGGCTTTCTATTGTTTCCACTGAGCATGACAAAGTCTTCGAGCTTTATTGTGGTTGTCTCAGCCAAGAGCCAAAGGCAAAATAAAAAAAAAAATCACTACTTTCCTTCTTTAAACATGCCCATTTACTTGTTTTCCTATTTTATGTATTAGTCACTGCTATAAACCCAGCTAGTCTGTTTTTTAAAAATTTTTTATTATCTTAATATTCTAAAGTCAAGTAAGCTTTCAAACCACAGGACAGATCTGCAAGAATATTCCAAGATCATAGGTTAAAATTTCATGAACAGGGCCAGCAAGACAGCTCAGAGGTTAAAGACACTTGGTGCCAAACCTGGGACTCACATGGTAGAAGGAGATGACTGACACTCTCAACTTGTCCTCTGACCTTTATCCACATGTGCAAAACACACACACACACACACACACACACACACACACACACACCTCAAATTTAAAAAACAACAACAGGGAAGAAAAAAAAAAACCAAACCTCTCTATAAATATCCTCTTTCACATTTGGCCTCTGGGGCTTATAGGCCTGGGAAATCTCAGTGGCTTCATTCTTAGGAGTCCCTCTGGGAGGTAAGCATGACCAACAGCGTCAGTAATCATTTGTTGTGTGTTATTGATCACATCAGCTCTTTATTTCAACAACTTGAGCTGCCAGATTTAGTAAATCAAAGTACATGACACTCAGTTAAATCTTAAATTTGGCTATACAATAAATATCTATTCATTGCCCACACAATTTGAGGTCCAGATAGTTACTGAAATATCATTATATTGATATACTACCATGGACTCGGTGCTATCAACAAATACAGATGCTACCTCAATGCTATGCATGGTGGAGGAGTTGAGCACAGATCAGACAGCTTTTGCCATGAGGGAATCAAAGGCTAGGGAATGCAGAGACTGGTCTGGAGCTAATAAATATACAAGTCTATACTGATCACAGCTCATATCCACCCACTGGCTCACAAATACACACCCTTTTATGAGAGTAAATATACATACACACATGGCTGTTGCTTCAGGGAAGTGTGTCAGTGAGTGAAATCTCCTGCCTTGCAAGTCTGATGATAGACGGCCTTAGTTTGATGCCCAGAACCCAGGATGCAAGGAGAGAACTGACTTTAGAAAACTTCCCTCTGATCTTTGCACATGCATCTAACATGTGCCCACTCATGCATGCATGCACACACACATGTGCAAATACACACACACATACACACACACAGAATTTAACAATTAAAAATATCATGTTGAAGAAGACTCAGACTATGAAAAATTAAAGATGAAAATAATAATGAGTTTCTATTTGTAAAGATTCTACCCTGGAAAGAAGAGAGTTCGTAATTTGAATGTCAGGGCTGGAGAAGTGGCTCATGAGTTAAGAATGCTGACTGCCCTCCCAGAGTAGTAGGATAGGTGGGAGAAGGGGAGAGGGTGGGCCCAGGAGGGGTGGTGGGAAGGAACTGTGATGGAGATGTAAATTGAAGTAATAAATAAACAGTTAAAAAAAAAAGAAAAAGAAAAGAAAAAATGCTGACTGCTTTTGCAGTCAGGACATGGGTTCAGTTCCCAGCATCTATACCTAGTTTCTCACAACTGCCTGTAACACCAGTTCCAGAGGATTTGATGCCCTCTTCTGGTCCCTGAGGGTGCCTGCACACACATGTTGGACGAACTCATGGAGGCAAAACACTCATACACATAAAATAAACAAATAAATCTCTAAATCTCTAAAATTTAAACATCTATCTGCTATCTACATCATATTGCAGAACCAATACAAGCTTAACAATATCAATGTGTATTGAAAAGAGACTTGACCAAGTAAACAGTCACTTGTGATTGATTGATTGATTGATTAATTTCAAGACAGGGTTTCTCTGTATAACCCTGACTGTCCTGGACTCACGTTGTAGATCAGGTTAGCCTTGAAATCACAGAGATCCACCTGCCTCTGCCTCTTGAGCGATGGGATTAAAGGCATGTGCCACCACACCTAGCCACTTCTGATTTTAAAATAACTACTTTACAAAGCTGGGACTGTAAAAAGAGTTTTGACTGTGGTAAAATGAAGATGATAATTTATTTCTAATTATGAATGTAGCAAAATATCTCAGATAGACAGGGATCAATAAATAACCTCCACACAAAAATTCAAACTTGCATGTGGTGCCTATTAATGAAAATATTTTTTAAGTGAGGAATGAAATAAGGATGGTTATTATCATAATTTTACCATCATAACTAGAAGTACCATTCATTAAAACTAGACAAAAGAGAAATAATAAATATAAATATCATAAAGAAGATAGCAAATTGTTATCTTAATGGCATAGTTACATAACTGAAAAAAACTGAAAGACTTTAAAACTTTTAGAAAAAAACAGATCATGGAAGAAAAATCTAATAAGGCACTGATTAACACATGAATGTGCAAAATAAATACCACTTCTTGAGAAGCAAGTATCAGAAGAAAGCAAGAATTCCATTAGTAATTACAGCTGAAGATATCCTGTCTCAATAAAAACTTAACTAATAGACTTGCAGACCCTGAATGAAGATAATTTTAAACTTGAGAATCACCAAAATTATTACCTATCAACAAAATATCCACTGAGCTCCACATTATAAAGCCTGAATTTTGTAGAACTATTTTCCCAAAAAATCTAAATGCAAACTTAAAGTACCCAAAGGCACTTGTTGTTGTCTTTTGGGAATTTGTGAATATTACACAAAATGTATCTGAACAAATAAACAAATAAATATGAGGGACTGGAGAAGTGGTTCAGTCACCAGTGTGCTTGTGGTGCAAATGTAAATACCTAGGTTCAGATCTGCAGCACCCAGATAAAAAGCCAGATGTAACAATGAGCACCTGTCATCCCAGAACTGGGAGGCAAAGATAACCAGTCTTGGTGAGTCAGTGAGCTCTGGATTCTTCAAGAGACACTGCCTCAAAAACTGTGATAGATGGGCTGGGGAGACGACAGTGGTTAAGAGGTATGCCCTCCTCTGGCAGAGGACTCCAATTCTGTTTCCAGCATCTATGTCAGGCACCTCATAGGCACTTGTAACTCTGGGTCCAGGGGATCTGATGCCTCTGAGGGTACCCGCATGGGTGTATATGCACACACACACACACACACACACGCACACACACATGCACACACACACACACACTCACAAACACACTTCAAATCACTTTCACCATCTGAAACAGAAGAAAAGTGAATGGAGACTACTTTTACAAGTTATTAAAATGGTGAGGAATCATTTGAATGCATACCCAGAAGTGGTATGGCTGGGTCTTCAAGTAGAGCTATTCCAAGTTTTCTAAGATATCACCAGACTGATCTCCATAGTGGTTGTACAAGTTTGCACTCCCACCAGCAATGGAAGAGAGTTCCCCTTTCTCCACAACCTCACCAGCATGTGCTGTCATTTGAGTTTTTGATCTTAGCCATTCTGACAGGTGTGAGATGGAATCTCAGAGTCGTCTTGAGTTGCATTTCTCTGATGATCAAGGTTGCTGAGCATTTCTTCAAGTGTCTCTCAGCCTTTAGGGATTCCTCCTTTGTGAATTCTCTGTATAGCTTTGTTCCCCATTTTTTGATTGGATTATTTGTTTTCTTGGCATTTAATTTCTTGAGTTATTTGTAAATTTTGGATATTAGCCCTCTGTCAGATGTGGGGTTGGTGAAGATTTTTTCCCAATCTGTAGGCAGCCGGTTTTTTGTTTTTTTTTTTTTTTGAACGACAGTGTCTTTTGCCTTGCAGCTTTTCAGTTTCATGAGGTACCATTTATTGAATGTTGGTCTTAGAGCCTGAGCTGTTGGTGTTCTGTTCAGGAAGTTGTCACCTGTGCCAATGAGTCTGAGGCTTTTCCCACTTTCTCTTCTAATAGATTTAGTGTGTCAGGCCTTATGTTAAGGTCTTTGATCCACTTGGACATATCCTCATCTATGTTCATAGCAGCCTTATTTGTAATAGCTAGAAACTGGAAACAACCCAGATGTCCCTCAACTGAGGGATGGATAAAAAACTGTGGTACATCTACACAATGGAATACTACTCAGCCATCAGAAACAAGGAAATCATGGAATTTGCAAGCAAATGGATGGAACTAGAGAAGCTCATCCTGAGTAAGCAAACCCAGACTCAGAAGGATGCACATGGCATGGATTCACTTATAATCAGATTTTAGCCATGTAGTACAGGATAAATATACTACAACTAATGCACCAAAGGGAACACGAACATAGACTTTGTTTCCTATCAATGAGACACTTTGCCCTAGTGATGCTGCCTTGTAGGTCCCCAGCATATGAGGAGGCTCTTGGCCCTCATATGACTGCTGAACTAGGGCAGGGGACTGTTATGTAGGGACACTCCACTCCAGAGGAATGGGATGGAAGGGATAGGGGGTAGAGGGTGGGAGGGCGGGACTGGGAGGGGTAGAAAGAGGGAACTATGATGGAGATGTAACCTGAAGTAATAAATAAACATGAAAAAGTTATTAAAATGTACTATGAAGTTACAATAAATAAAAAGTCTTTGGACGAGTAGAAAATAAATCAGGGGGAAAATCGATGCAATAGAAAAAACTGAAATAGACACAAATATCTGTTGGTGATAAATGTGAAATAAAGTAACATTTAAAATAGTGGCAGAAAGAGAGATTTATCATCCATCCATCCATCTGTCCGTCCGTCCGTCTGAATGTCTATCTATCTATTTTTTAGATGGATTCCCATATGACCCAGGATGATCTCAAATGTGTTACGTTGCAGCCAAAGCTAGGCTTGAACTACTGATTCTTTACTGCTCCCATCTCCCAAATCCTGGATTATGGATAAATACTGTCACTCTTGTCTTGAGGAGATTATTCTAAAATTGGTTTGGGGATAATCTTGAGAAAAAGTAAAGTATATTATTTCTTTTCACAAAAGACACTGCAGTTGTACTGAGGATTTAAACATGTAAAACTGCCAAGCAGTGTGTGCTTTAGAAAACAAATACATGAGAAGCTCTTACAAAGTATACGTGTGTGGATCAGAGGCCATAAACAAATACAGTGATCATGTTGGTGACTTGAAAATTGAAATAACCTTAAGCAAACATACACGAACACCAAAAAGACACCGAGAAAAAAAAGATAATATTTGTTATATGTATCATAAGGGGATGGATTTTAATTAAGAAGGAGCTCATAAAAATCAGTAAGATAAAGGTAACAGACTGAAAGCTTAAAAAAGGCAGGGCTGCCAAAACGATGCACTGGCTACAAAAATGCTTGTTGTACAAACCTGGAGATTTGAGTTCAATCTCCAGAATGCACAGTGGAAGCAAAGAACCACCCCAACACTGTTCTTAGATACTTCTCTTTTGCTGTGCTAGACTATCCAGACATAAACAAAAGGGGAAAATGTTCTCTTTGGCATGTTATTCCGTAGGGGATACACTCCATCACACAGTAATGGAGTATCAGACAGCATGGCAATCTGGGAGCAGAGGGAAGAGGAAGTGGGGCCAGACTAAAAACTCCAAAGCCCACCCCTAGTGACTCACTTCCTCTAGTGAGTCTCTGCCTCTTCTAAGTCCCACAAGCTTCCTTAGCAGCAACACCAGCCCGAGACCAAGTATCCAAAACACATATTAAGCCTATGAATCGCAACAGGCTGATTCTTACTCACACATCTAATCATCACACCTGTGTTCCTCCATCCCAGAATCCTTGGCTAGGCATATAAGGACCGTACCAAACGTCAGTCACAAACTCATACTTGCTTCCTGCTGGCTAGGAGCACTTGCAGGCATTCACTCGGGAACATATGTGTATTATAAACAACCTCAGAATTCATGTGCAAGTTTATGCACAGCGCTACTACTTTATCATCATGGGAGGACAAAATTGGAAGTAAAATGACCATGAATAGAGGACTTACTATACCTTTTATAACAGGGATGGGGTGTGGCTCAGTCAGCAGGGTGCTTGCCCAATACACATGGAGCACTCACTGGGTTCCATCCTCAGCACTGCATAAAGCAGGTGTCTGGTACGTGCCAATAATCCCTGGACTGGGGAGGATGAGAAGTTCAAGGTCATCTTCAACTGTATTCTGAGTTTGAGGCCATCCTGGGATATATGAGACTCCATCTAAAAAATAATAATGATGAAAACAAAACTTTTATAGTGTACCCACAAGATGAGCAAATGTGCAACCAGTGAAAGAAATAAGCTAGGAGGCAGGTGTGGGCTGATGTGGAAAATGAATAAAAAGAAAACTTCACGTAGAAGGGAATGTATGTCAGTCTCTTATGCAATTCATATAAACATGTTTTATATGCATATAAGATATAAAGATATTGTGCAAAATGCACAAAGTCCACATATATATTACATAGAAAGAGGATCGTAAAAACTGATATGTGTGTACATTTCTGTTAGAATAGAAACCATTTCTGGTGCTGCTGCTTGGGACCAACTGAGCCGGGGGAGGGTCAGGAGCCCCACTTCCTGCCTGACTCTGAACTGAATTTTAAAAGCTTACACTGTATTCTTTCTATTTCCCCCAAAAACAACTCAAATGATTAGGGGCTCTAGAATATAAAGTTCTTCTTGTTTGTTTTATTTATTTTTTTAATGTGATCTCTAGCTTTTCAAAGTCAGAGAAATTGCTTTCAAAACGTGTTGTGTTGTCAGCAGGGGACACAGTGCTCACAGGAGTTTACTGGGCTGGTTTTGAGATACTCCTCGGTATGTGTTTGTTATATTTTGGGACAGGGTCTCATGTAGCCTAGGCTGGCCTTCACTATGTAGCTGGGAGTGAGCTTCTGAGTCTCCTGCTTCCTTCTCATAACATTGTGATTATAGATATACAAGACCCTGCCTGTTGGTTCTGTGATGTTAGAGGTGAAACCCAGAGCCCAGCACATACTAGGAACACACTCCACCAACTCGGCCACACTCTGAGCTTCCTGTCTTGATCTTTTCTCACTTGAGCACATCAGCTCCTGTCTCCTCTCTCTGGTAGCTTCTCTCCCTCCCAGGCTTGTTGGTCAGAGTCCCCTCTGTTTTCAGTTCCCTCCCTCCCTCCCTCCGCCAGTCCCAGTACAAATGGAGCCCTCCTCTGTCTACCTGTGGTTCACTGACACTTGTCTCCCTGGCTCCTGGGGACCCTTTATTTGGAGGGCAGATCTGTTCAGAGGCAGACTCCAGCAGCTCTCCTCTAGGCCTGTTCTTTGCTAGTGAGATGCCTCCAAACCTCCTTCTCCTGAGGCTGGAAGCATAGAGACTCAGACATCAGGGCGCCCTCAAGGTGTGTTAGGAGTTGACCCAGCCGGCTAATGGCTCTGCTTTATTTCTCTAGGCTTCAGTAGCTTCACTGGTAAAATGGACATATCACCTTTCTCCTAACTCTGCTTTGTGCCCTGCACTTTATTTTTGTTTTGTTGTTTTGTTATTATTTGGTTTTTAGTCACAACATCCAGATTGTTTCTCCATAATACACCTCAGTGCCAGGGGTCTCACATGGGTACTGGGGATGGATCTCAGTCCTTACTCTTTCCATGCAAGCCCTTCACTGAATGAAGTATCTTCAGTCTCCTCACAATCCTTTATGTCCATTCATTCCTCATTTTGACGTCTCTTTCCTTGGTGTGTAAAGAGGGAAAGGAAGGCTATCATTTCATTACATCTTCAGTCTTGGCTCCTCCAAGGATCTTCAAATCCCTGTGTTCTGTGGCTAGTGCCCAATCTCAGGCAGCTCCACCCAACCTGAAGGTCCCAGAAGCTGTCCCGGGGCAAGCCTGCTCTTAGGCAATCCTGGTTTCCTCATCATTAATTTACAAGACACACACCTATGACCTGGGGGGTCTCTGGGCGTGGGCATCCAAACAGAAAAGAGCCCTTGAAATCCAATCAAACCCGTGGGTAGACTTTCAACTCCACAATGAGCCAGCAACCTGGAAACCCAAGGTCTCTATTAAGAAGCACCTACCCAGCCCACAATGGAAGCCGCCAGGTCTCTGTTGATTCTCCTGAAATTATTTGGCAAGATCTTTAGCCCTTATTCAAGCTTAAGGTGAACTAACTTGTTCTTGTCCTTTGGAATTTCATGATTCTCATTTCAGATGACTTGAATGCTATTCTTGGGTACAGATCTTGTTTTTTTTTCTTTTTTTTAAATCAAAACATTTAAGATGTTTGGACAATTTCATAAATGCATATAATGTATTAAGTCCATATTCAGCTCTATTACAGTGTCTCTCTTCCACTCCTGGTGGCCTCCTTCCTCTCACTAGTCTATTTCATTCTCTTTCTCTTTCTCTCTGTACATGTGTGAGTGTGCATGTGTGTATGAGCATATGTGTGTATATATTTGCAGGTCTTGTGAAACTGGTCACAGCTGTTGTGTGTCCATGATTGCAACCAACATATTGTATTCAGAAGACGGTTCCACCCACTCATCGCTACTCACCAGCTCCTGCATTCTTTTCACTCCCTTTTCCACAATGTTCCCTGATATCCTGTTTATGACTAAATACATAACTGTCACTTAATTCTCAATACTTTGACTTGTTTTTGGTCTCTGCATTAGCTGTTGATCACAGCAAAAAGACTATGATGAAAGCTAAGACCAGGCAGCCACTGGTTTGTGGATATAAACATCTGAAATTTAGAGGGCAGTTTGACTACGTTTTGATTTAGTAAAGGATCAATAGTAAGTTCTTCCCTAGGGCCTATGATCTTTCCAGCCACAGGCTTTTGATCAGGCTAACGTAGTAGGTATATGTTCCTTCCTGTTGGGGCAGGCCTCAGATCCAGTTAGAGTGGTTGGTAGTAGACAGCCATACCACTATTGCACAAGTGCTCATCTCTTGCCCAGTGGTTTAGTATCATTTAAAATGTGATCCCGGATGTGGAAGGCTGTTAACTTTTCTACCCTAACAGTTGCCCAGAAGATCCACAAATAATATAAGCCATTCCACTGCTCTTGAACCCTATCGTTGAGGATGTCACACACTTGGGACACAGGGCACAGAGGAATTGAAGTGGAACTGAGTTGTACAGCTGTTCTAAAAGATATGAAGAGAAGAAGGGTAGCTTGCAGCATCGATGATTTTGGGCAAAACCATTCTCACCTATCCATTTCTTACCCTCTTCTCCCCTACATGGAAAAGCAGAGCAGGGGTTTAAATTCTCAGCCTTGGGTTCTTCACATCTAAGCAGAGATAACAGCCTTCTCTATGGTGGCACTGCATGAGCTCACTTGCTGATTCAGAATGTACAGCATTCATAGTACAGGGCTAATTCCATAGCAAGCCCTCAAGATGGTGCTTGTTACTATGGGTTGGCACTTGGGGAGTGATTTAAATGTGGACTCTGAAGATGGAGTACCTGGAGTGCAGATTTTGACCCTTACATTTTACGTACCGACTGTGGGTTCTGACTAGTTTAACTAATCTGTGTCCCAGTGTATTCATCTGAATGATATAAAAGACAATGGCACCAAACCCAGAGAGTCACTGGGAGTTAGATGAACAGCCTGTGAATGTTCCCATGTTCACATATTCTGCATCCTGGGATTCAAATAGTCTTGGGTTGTAGATAACCTTGATGTGTCATTCTGTGGCTTCCAATGGGACTTGGGCCTTGTCGGAGACCAAAATGGAAGTGCCCACCCCTCCACAGGAAGATCCAGGCTACATCAGTCTGGGCAGAAAGGGATGAAACATGGGACAGATACATCCAATGCCACAGGATATCCCAGAGAGGTGGGAGAAAGGATTTTCTCTAGCTCCAAGTGTTACAATTCTTTTAGCTATGTTGCCATTGCTGGACTGGGAAGCTTCAAGGAGCTTGGAACTCCTGTACTGGGCCAAGTGACTAAGGGGGTCCGAATTGGCTTAGGAAAATCTGGTGGCTGTTTTGGGGATAACCAGCAACCAGCTGTTACTGTGGTTCTGCAGTAGGTGGCACAGAAGAAACATGGGAAAATTGGCCACCAGGGTGACTTGCCGTGATGATACAGAGACAAGCCTAGCTATGCAGTAGAGGTGGCAGCAGCAGTGGGGGTGTGCTATGGAACCCTGGGTGCTCAGAAGCAAGACCTGACTGCCAATAGTAGGAGACCTGGCTAGATTGTGGCTTGGTTGTGAGAGAGGTAGGAGACAGCACCCCAAGCAAGCCTAGCTAGGCAGGCATGTCCAGTGACAAGTACTTCATATTGGGGAAAGCCCTTCCTCCCTATGCCTAAAATAAACAGCCATGTCTCAGATGGTAATAGGGGAGAGAGAGACTGAGAGAGAGAGAAAGAGAGAGAGAGATAAAGAGTTTGTTTTGTGAAAAGGGACATTATAAACATTGGACAATGGGGAGGGGGTTTGAAGATGAATGTGTTTGATTCACTGGGGCTAAGAGTACCAGGAATACTTCATTTACATGCAGTAGCACAATCCTATCAGAAGAAAGGGAACACAGTACCTAATTATCCCATACACAGTAGGGGCAGGGGGGGGACCCCAGGTAAGGTTAGAGGCATGGACAAAAGGCCACTGGCTGAAAGCCAAGGCACCAAGAGATCTCATTAACATGGAGAAGTATTCCCAGGAGTTCACTGGGAGGGTTTCTTATCTGGTGAAAGTGTTGCTCCCATAACTTCCCTCAGATAGAGGGTGTGGGCTTCAGGTTTCTGCAGATCAGGCAGAAGAGGGAACCCTGCTGAACAAAGGGCACCGAGCTCAGAGGCCATCTGGTAATGACAGACTTCAACCTTACCATCAGGTTCCAACACTGATGGTCATATCTGTACTGAACAGGAGTGGATATTTTTTTGTTGTCTTAGTCCCTAAATAACACAGTAGAATAGTAAAGGGCATTTACATTGCATTAGGTATGGTAAGTTAAAGTGTATGAGGAGGCACACACATGCTGGCTGCAAACTCTATTTTATGGGCTGGGAAGTGTTTCAGCATGTAAAGCATTTGCTGTCCGAGCAGGAGGAACTGAGTTCAGATCCTCAGTGCCCACATGAAAGGCTGAGCGTGGTAGTAGGTGCCTGTAACTCCAGCACTGGGTGGCAGAGACAAGTGAATCTTGGAGCCTCACTAGCCACCTAGTCTAGCCAAAATAGCAAGATCAGGTTCAGTGAGATACTGTGTCTTGAAGACTAAAAGCAGAGTAATAGAAGAAGAGACTGATTTCTATCAATTGGACACACACACACACACACACACACACACACTCACGCATGAACATGCATATACATACAATCCCACAAGGTGGTGGGGGAGGAAGGAGAGATACTAAAAATAAGAGTATTAAAATAGAAAAAACTAATTTTCAAATCAGAAAGGCAAACACATGAAGAACAGGCAAGCCTCTGGTGGGCAGTAAAAGAATGGAAAACACTTCAACAAAATCAGCAATTATGAGCTTGGGCTTCTTAAAACTAAGGCGGCAAATCCCTGTGGCTGGAGGTGAGCCCAACACAGCCAAGCACAGCTAAAGGCATCATCATTGGCAGAGGACCCACTTGGAGACATGTAGTCCATCCCTACATGAAGTTGTTTTCACCTCTCCCAGCCTGGGTCTGCAGGCTGGCTCCAGCTGCGCTGCCCCGGGCAGGAGCTTTCTCAGAAGAACCTGGCACCATCCCCATCTTCTCTGGGAGATCTGACTCAGAGCTTCTCCTTCTCCTCCCAATAGGACCCAAACACCCAGCTTTCTCAGCTAGTTCCCCTCTTGCCAATCTACCAGCACACATTCACTGTCTACTTTAGACCCTGAGACTTGGGCTGGAAGATAACTTAGTCATTAAAGTACTTGTCTAGAAAGCAGATCTGAGTTCAGTCTCCAAAACATGTGTTGCAAAATGTTGAGTGTGATGGCACATACTGATAATCTTAGAATTGAGAAGTAAAGATAGCCGAATCTCAGGCTTTAGTGCACAGCCTGTGAGTTCCCGGCCAGTAAGAAATAGCATCTCAAATCAGGTGGATGGTTCCTCGGGAATCACAGTGGAGGTTGCCCTCTCACCTCCTCCGTGTGCACAGATGGAGGATATCCACCCACACACTCACAACACTCATAGGCACGAATGCATATTTCTACACTTATCCACACACAAGACTTGAGACCTGACTGGAGAGAGGATGAAAAATCTGTCATATTCTCCTTGGATACTGTATCTTCTGTGTCCTTCCGTACAAAGACCCTGTTGAGCAGAAGCTAATCATAGCATGGACCCACGATGGTACCTGTGAGGTGCTGGTCTGATCCGATTGTATGTTTTTGACAATGTAAAAGAAATAATTTACTTTCTTCTGCTTAAAAAGGCAAAGGGTGAAAAGCCCCAGTTGGGTAAAACCAAACATATGTTGCATGCTTGAATGAAATTCTGAAGGAATTAATAAAGATACTCTATTTGCAAGATAATTGCTCAGAAAATACAGAGTGAAGAGAACCAATCTGAAGCTATAGAACATACAGCAGAGAGGCCGATGCATATATAAGGAATGTGGCTCTGTCACCCCAACTGTGTGCTACATACTCACAGAGGGAACCAAAGGAGTACCTTTAGAATTCTCTCTGGTCCCAGGAACTAGTATTCTGACTGGGTCCAAGTGAGATGTCACATTGTGCGTTTATTCCCAGATTCCAGAAGCCCATTGTCCACCCCAGGGAGTTTTAAGAATAATTTTGCAGAGCGCATATCGCATATCCTGTGACGGCAAGGGTGGTGTCATACCCTTTGTTTTGTGTCCTCTTCTTGCCAAGCGTTAGGCAGCTGCTCAAAAAGTAATGCATGCTAAGTCAAAGGAGTGTTGAAGAGTTTCTTCAGGAGGGTGAGAAAAATGATGTGGGTGGTTGAAGAGGAAATAGAAAAACATGCAAAGTAGACAGAGACAAACACAAAAATACTACAAGAAAAAAGATAGCCAGCAAAAGCTTAGCTGGCAAAATCTAGGGAAGAAATTCTGTATCTAACAAGAAGGGAGAATATGTGCAGTATAATATCCTCTTAATGTATTCATCTGTTATCATTGAAAGTTAAAATGACAAAGAAAAGTACTTTTGCCTAATTTTAGTTAAAAAGGATGATGATGTGGGACTCCATAAAACCCAATGTAATCTATTTAAACCTCATCTAAACACCAAAAACAAATATCCTGGACTGTTAATTGCAGCTTTTTTCTAAATGCTAAGAGCTAGGCCAATGAAATATTGTTTTCTGTTTTCTTTGTTTTTTAAATTTAAAATTACTATGGCCAGGCAGGGGAGATGGCTCAGTGGGTAAAGTCCCTGCTGTGCAAAAGTGAGGAGCTGGGTTTGAATTTCCAGAACCTACATAAATCTGAGTGTGATGACATGCATCTGCCATTTCAGTGCTCCAAAGGCAACCAGGAAGGTGGGGACAGAGACTCCTCAGACGCTCATGGACTACTTAGTTAGGAGACACAGCGGTGAACACAAGAACACTTGTCTCAGAAAAGGTGGAAGGTGGGGAGCAACCCCTGAGGTTGTCTCTGACCTCTGCACATATAGCATGCATGTTTCCACTTGAACTCACACATGTGAACACACACACACCCACACTTGCATACACATGCATCATATGCATACATAAACACACAAAGATGCCATGGCCATAAGCAACTTATATCCCAAAAAAGTAATGAATTTGTAAATTGCATGACATACTTACATTTATGAAAGTATTTTCTAGAAGTACACAATAATTTCTGGAGTTTGTGCACTCCAGTGAACAAGCAATGATAGATTGTCCTTTCTTTTTCCTGACTTTGACAAACTTGAAGATATTGAATACATATAAATGCTATGTTAGAAGGTCTGTGTGTGAATCTGCACAACTATTTCTTAATGCATTGATCACAGATGTGATATGACCCTCATACGCATATATTGGAAAAAAATTGAGTTAGGGTGGGTTGGGATGAACTAATAGGGAATAAAAAGGGACAGACTTTTAATATATTCTGGGAAGCTCAAAGGACCTTATAGATGGAGAGAAGTCAGGGCAATTAGGTAAAATAAATCACTTCTGTAAAATAGACATAGAGTTTGAGAAACAGGAAAATGGAATAGGGCCCTTCCTTTCGCTTTCTTCACCATATATAGCCAGGCACACACACGCACACACACACACACACACACACACACACACACACACACACACACAC
>CAJQZJ010032114.1:5588678-5600438 GCA_907164525.1 Lophiomys imhausi
CACACACACACACACACACACACACACACACACACACACACACACACCTTTTTATCCACCTCACCTCCTATCTGACTGAAATAGGAGTTGTCTATCCCCACGCAGTGCTGCCACAAAGCACGGTCCTTCGCTGTGCTAAGCACAGTCAAGACTTTGGTCAAAAGTGGGTAAAATGAAGCAAAGTTTTGAGAAGAAACATCTATTTTTTAGACCATGTCGGGCAGATCTATGTTTTGAAACTAGGTGTCTAAAACTGCATGTAATTTTCCAACATATGAGGAAGTCACTATTTCACCAAGAAATAAGGGTCCTTAGAACTCAGATTCCTCTGAGTCCTACCTCAGCCTCGGCCCAGGGTGATTACTAACTCCTTTGGTGAGAAGATAATTTTATTTCAATTCTCATGCAATAGCTGAATAAGTTCCACACAAATGCCAAGTAACAATCTTTATGAGAATATTATTGTTCTCACTATTAGGGTGTGGTGTAGGAGAGGAGGCATACTTTAGGTGCTATAAAGTCCTTGCATGTAATTTTCTTCCTAGGCCATTATGAACATAACAACTTTTTTTTTTTTTAATAGCTCAAGTGAATATCGTGTCAGAAGAGTAAAAATACAAAACTCCAACAATGCAAACTGGGCATTGATAAAATTGAATCAGAGGTGAACTTTTTTGCTTTTATTTATTTATTTATTTGTTTGTTTGTTTGTTTATTTATTTATTTAATGCCACTGAATTCCCGTTAGTGTTGCCCCTAAAGGCATGTATATGGGGTCATCCACTGCAGCACAAGCAATCTACAAGCAGCCACGTTCGCTAAGAATTGCCTTCCCCCCAGTAGCCATTAACTATGAACAGCCCCTTAGCTAGGGGAGGGGTTTCCTGTGCTCTCTCAACCTCAGGATGGAGTGTTGACTGGCTTGTTCCTGTGCAGGTAGCAGCAGCTGGTGTGAGTTCATGAGTGTAATCACGCTGGATGTCCCAATATCAGTGCTTCAACAGTGGTTCTCTTGTACCTCTGGCTCTTACAAATCTTCTGACACCTCTTTCACAATGTTCCCTGAGCCATGTGTGTGCATGTATGCAAGAGCACAAGCATGTATGTGTGTGTGTGTGTGTGTGTGTGTGTGTGTGTGTGTGTGTGTGTGTGTTAAATTTCTTTTAGGGGTAGCACTCACAGTCACTTACTTTGCACTTTTGGTATTTGTAGATCTTTTTATTAGTTGCTATCCACCACAAAGAAGCTTCTCTGGTGAATGCTAAGAGCCACACTGATCTATGTACTTAGTACTATGTACAAGTAAGAGAGGATTGAGTCCCTTACTCCATCTTAGGGACAGTGTTTTGCTAGTTTCACATTACTGAATCTCTCAGAGAACCAAATGAGAAGGGAAAAAGTTCATGTCAGTTCAGTTCATGGTTGGTTGCCCACATTGCTTTAGAGCTGTGGCAAGAAGACTGGAAGTCTTTCTACCAATGGGTGGTATACTTATCCAATGACTGGCAGAGTTCTCACCCAATGACTAGCACTCACCTAATGATTGGAAGACCTCCCATTCAGTGACTAGCAGGCTTTTCACTCAATGACTGACAGACTTCTCTCCAAGCTCTCTCTCATACAGGGTCTACTACCTCCCAAACTGAGTATCAGTCCTTCAACATAGCAGTCTTCAGAGTATATTTGAGATTTTAGCTATGGTGCGTGACTTCCTAATTCTCTGTACACACTTCCTGTTCTCCCCATCTCATTCCTACCTTCTTAAAACTGTCACTCAGAAAACGGGCACTTTCTGTTTTATGTGTTCTTGTTCTATCTTTAAAGAAAATTTTAAGGGCAAGAAGACAAAAACCAACAATTGGATGGTCTATTATTATTCATACTAAATAACTTGAGACAAAATCCTTATTTTTCTTGCTCTCACTTTCTCACTCTTGCTCTGTAGGTCAGGTATTAATGAACAGTGTTGTCCTCAATCCCTCTCTAACTTAATTTGTAAGATAGGGCCTTCTCATTGACCCTGGAGCTCAATGACTTAGCTAGGCAGGTTGACCAGCAAAACTCACGGGTCCTCCTTTCTTCACGCCCCTAGCACTGATACTACATGTATGCACTATGGTGCCTGGTTTGTTTGTTTATTTTGTTTTCTGTAGGTTTAGAGGATTGGACTGAGGTCCTCGTGCTTTTGTGACAAGCACTTTACTGACTGACCCTTCCCAGCCCTCCTTCTGCATTGTACAGAATCCTTTATCACTTAACTTAGACATTCTTCGGCATGATGATTATGACCTTAGTTGTTGAAACTTTGGGGCTATCCCAAGTTTTTCTTTAAGAGGGAGAGGAAACAAAAACAAATAATTGGATATTCTTGTATTTGCATTGAATGCTTTGGATAGATGGGCTCCCTTCTAGTTTTTTACAGGAATCTTCTGGTGTCAGAGTTAGCTCTTTTAAGCCAGAGGCTCGGAGGTAGGGAGTAACTTCCTCGAGGAAAGGCAAATACCTAATGAATAATCAAGTTGTTTTGACTCCATGAAATTTGTAGTTTTCCCGATTCAGGCCACTTTTCTGATCCAGGCTATACAGAACTGCAACAGTCAAGAGAACTTACCTAAGTTTTAGGTCACTACCTTGGCTGTTCCCAAAAGAGAACCCCAGCTACTAAAGCTAATCTTCAAGGGCATGCGCTTAGCTCTCAAGATTGATGTCTGTCCATGGAGAGTTATTGACTAAGTGCTCAGCCCTTTGAAACATGTCAGTTACTTTTCTCTTTGCCACAGGCACAAATACCAGGCACAAAGCAACTGAAGGAAGGAAGGGTTTTATTATGGTTTAAAGTTTGAGGGCACAGTCCATGATGGTAAAGAGGTCACAGCAGCAGAGTCTTGAGGCAGCTGATCACACGTGTCCTCAGTCAGGAAGTAGAGATGAAAACTACTGCTCAGCTAGCGTTCTCTTGTTTATTCAGTCCATTTCCCTAACCCTATGAGAACATGCCGCCCACAAGTAGGGTAGGTCTTCCCACTAGAGTTAAACCTTTCTAGAAACTCCCTCATGGACATGTCCAGAGGTTTGTCTCCCAGGTAACTCTAGATCCCGTCATTTGAAAGTCATATTAATCACCAAAGAGGGGTTAATGTTGCTCTCCACAGGCAAGACACAAAGGCAAATGGAATGTAGAGGCAGCAGTATTCATATTCTTAGGGCTATGGCCTTCCCTCTGCATCAATGTTTCTCAACCTTCCTAATGGTGCAAACTTTTAATACAGTTCTTCATGCTGTGATGACTTCAAGCATAAAATTATTTCATTGCTACTTCATAAGTGTTATTTTGCTACTGTTATGAATCATAATATAAATATTTTTGGAGACAGAGGTTTGCCAAAGGGGTCACAACCCACAGTTTGGGAAATGCTACTTTACTGTTTCAGGAGTCTCTTTCTCTTCCAGGGGTCCACTCCTGACCATTTTCATGCCCTTTGCCCCTTTTAAAGTGTGAACAAATTAATTAGACTTTGAAATTTCCTTGGAACTCTTTGAGGTAATTGGAGCCACGTGCAATAAAATCAGATTTGGCAAGCAGATTTTTCTAAGCCTCCTTTCTTCTTCCCTTCTTCTCTCCTTCCTTTCCATTCTTCTCTCTCTCCTTCCTTGCAACGCTTCTTCCCTCACATTCCCTTTCTTCCTCCCCTTCTCTCTTGGCAGACTAGTTCTTAAGGATCCCCATAGGATTTGAAATCACTGGCGCAAAGCTTCTTCAGTAGACGAGTTACCTAAGTCTAAACTCCAGACCACAACTTAATTGGAAAAATAAACAGTTCACTTTTTTTTTTTAACTCTTGGCTTTGGGGTTCTCTGAAAGTAATAACTGTACTTCAGAAGTCAGATGCTTCTTAGCTTTTACTTATCTGATGAGGAAATTAAATTCAAGGGTCTGAAACACCCTTGAAGGAATCCCAGTTATTAGTGACAGAGCTAAGAGGAGAACCCGAGGCTGTGTTCTTGAGCCCAGGGCATGAGGATGAATGAGTTCTATCACCCTTCCAATGGACAAGGAAAGGCAATCCACGCAGACTCGGAAGACAGCTTTAGTGCATCACTTACCCCTAGAGTTATTCTTCGGGGATTTAGGGAGCCATATACATCAAGTGGTTAGAATAAGTCCCGGACTCTACTTGGACTTCATGCTCCTTTTCAATTCGTGATTCATCCAGATGAATGTGATACATAGTAAGGTGAGACAAGGGAATGTACTTCATTGTATTTTGGTAATTCCAGGATGAGATACCATAATAACAGCTGGCCCAGGGCTAGACTCTATACAGATGCTATTTTTTTCCTAGGTTTTCAGAAATCATCTCTGACAGCAAATTTAAGGCAAGGCTTTGGAAATAATGTTGTCTGCTTGAGAAATACTTAAGTTTCATCATGAATTGATAACAGCTGATTATCCATCAGTCTTCAGGCCAGGCACATTGGTACCTGAAAGGGTGGACTTTGCTAACTCAGGCACTAGAGTCCAGTAGGGGAGAGCCTTGCTGCCCATCACAAAAGCCAGCTGCACCTCCATGACCTAAGGAGCCCTTCTAATCTCCCTACAAACTTTCCTCTTTATTAAAAGTGTGCATCTCTCTCTGTCCCATCAGGGTCTTTAGTTCCTTTAGCTTCCAACATATTCTCTTTGCAGATCTGATATAGGAAGGCTCAGGATCATGGTGAAGAAGCCATGAAGGAGTTTCTTCCCATACCAAAGATAAGTCTGACTTAAAATATCTTTAAGAAAACTTCTCTTCTTTATCTTGGAGAAATTGATGTTGATGAGACACAGTGGAGATATTCTATGTAGAACTGTTCTGGTGTCCACCTTATATCCCTGTTAAAAAGAACACAGGGATATACCTCTGTTTCCTATACATATTGTATAGTTCTTTAGTATTGTTTGCTTACTTTTTTGTGTGGATGTGTTCATGTGCACTTGTACAGGTACATTCACTCATGTATGCATGTGTGCATGCATGCGTGTGTGAGTTCGTGTGTGTGTGTGTGTGTGTGTGTGTGTGTGTGTGTGTGTGTGTAAACCAGAGGTCAGTCTCAAGTTTCTCCTCCTCAGCTGTCCTCTATTCTGTTTCTTTTCTTTTGGTATGATCTCTTAATTCTGCCTGGAGCTCACAATTAGAGTAGGCTGGGTGACCAGTAAGCCCACACAATCTACCTCTCTCTGCCTCCCCTGCACTGAGATTATAAGTACACAACACAGTGCCTGATTGAACCATCTCCTTAATCCCAGAGTTGGTTTTATTTTTTTATTGTTTAGAAGAAAGCCACTTTATGAAAATGAGAGTCCTTTCTCTGTTTCCGCTTCGACTACTTTTTCTAAGATGTCCCTGATAAACTGCCATTTGGAAAGTTGGTCGGCGCATCTTCTTCACTCTCTGTCTCGTCCACTTCCCTGGCTGTGAAACCAGCAAGGACTGAAAGTGGCCAGAAGATGCAGAGACTACTGTAATGGGGGTAGGGGATGGGAGACCAGAGGTGCTGCTCAGGTTTGGGGAATGCTGTTTGCATATGGACGGTGAGACTCTGTCCCACACCGGAGGTTTTATTGCTGGATGCTTCTTCTGTTGGGTTAGTTAGCTCATCTGGGATGATGGATAATAACAGCCATGGTTGTAGAGGGTTTACTTTGTGATATGTATCATGTTAAGTGCTTTGGAAATGCGATCCCTCTAAATCCCATGAAATGATGCTTTAGAGAGGCTCTTGTCACTGCCCAGACCTCTGCTTCTGGAGGAAAACCACTCCAGCAAACATCTACCTCAGCAACAGAGCTAGAACCTCATCTTAGAGTCCCCCAAGTCCCCTATGACTCAGGACCACAAAGCCATCCTAATTCCCCTATCTTTCTCCTTTATGAGAGTGACAAGCCACCCATGAGCACCAGCCCCAGACAAGCTGTCCTAACCCTCAGCCCCATCAGTGATTCCCGTGCAGCTTTGAACAAGATGCAGGTCCACCAGTTAGACCCATGAGTCCACTCGATCTCACTATCTTGATCTCTGTAATCAGCTCTGCCTAACATGTTCCTTGTTCCCCGTGACAGCCTCAAAATGTAAATCTAGAGCTCTTTTGTCTGAGACATCGTTTTTTTTTTTTTTTTTGTTTTCTGCTTGGGCTTTCCTGTAGTTTGTCTCAAATGGAGATTTGATAGAATGAAGAAAGTTGTTTTTTTTTTCTCTTTAATCATTTCTATTGCATTTAGTCAGAATAAAAACATGTGCCTTCTTTCCCTTCAGGCTTGCTCTTCTTTCCAAATCTGGAGATGAGAAAGATGGTTGGAAATTTTTCTGAACTGGGAGGAATAATCTCTCCTTTGCATTCCTGGATAGCAAGTTTCCCTGTAACCCCTTTTAGCAGGGAGTCAGGAGTGTTTTGCCAGCAATACTGTGAAATATCTTATAACTTCTGTCTCATAAGTACACAACTTACTTTTTGGGATGCCTCAGTTCCTCCAATTAATAGTTTTAGTACCAAAACTTATAAATAGTTTTTTTCTTAAATAAATCCCCCGACTTCGGATGCTGATGCTATACCAAGTTATCATACGATGCTCCTTGCTTGGGCTTTTCCAGTAGGCTTTACTTCCAACCAGTTCCCTTACGGGTAGAATTCCCAGTTTAAACATTGCTTTGATTTTGATGTCTTTTTAAAAGATTTCTTATTTGATTGTTAATTATGTATGGATGTGCTTCTATGTGGGTATACATATGTGTATGTGTGTGTGTGTGTGTGTGTGTGTGTGTGTGTGTGTTGGGGGAGTTATACATGTATGTACAGTGCACAAGGAGTTCAGAAGAGGGCATCGGATTCCCTGAGACTGGAGCTACAGGCAGTGGTGGGCCACCAATGTGGATGCTGGGAGCCAAACTAAGGTTTTCCTCAGAGCAGTATATGTTCGTAACCACCAAACAATTTCTCCAGCCCTCTCAACTCTGTTTTTAAAGACTCTTGCATACTGCCCCATAAAAACAAAGCTGTAGAAGAGGTTAGTGATGTTTTCTGTTGTTTATTGGAAACATCTTAATAATAAATGTAATTATACTAGCTTTTATGTTAAGGGCAAAATGACTCATTTGCTACCAGCGAGCATAGCAGCAGGGCATCTTTTTTTATTTTATTTTTTTTTTTTTGAGGCTCTATTTTGGGTGTTTGAATAGGCTATCACCCTAGCCTGAATAGTAATCAGGCCCCAAGTCTGTCTAAAATTTATGCTCCCAAAGTCTATGTATTCTAGTTTTTTTTTTCAAGCCACATCCTAAGAGAAGCAGATCCCCAATCTTCCTCTTCATTTGCAGCTGTGCTACTTGCTTTGACTTAATGAAGAAAGCAGTTGGTGGGTCCTGAAAGCAGCCTCAGGACCATACGGAGGAAGAGGAAAGAGATGAGAGTTCTGAAGAAGGTGAAGAAAGAGAGAAAGAAGAAAAGGAATCAAATATGTACAACTAAGCACTTTTCATATTTCACGTTAAACAGCTGGGCACCATTTGTTAAAAGAATGAAAAAAACATTTTCGATATTCTAAACATACTGCTTAAACCACAAATTCTGTAAAAAATGAACAGCACAGGCTATTAACAGCTGTATGCATCCGAAACACCTTAGGCGAGACGGTGGGTTACTAATGCAGAGAAGCACCTCCGAGCCATCAGTCTGCACGGGGCTCGGCTCCTGCAATTTCATAAGATAAATGCCTCTGCTGTTGTAGGATGATGAAACTACAGCTGAGACGAATCTCCGTGTTTTTTCACCAGTGATTTAATAAAGGGCCAGCTCAGGATAAATATGGAACGGCTACTCCTGAAACTCTTTTAGTTTTGCACTGAAATGTGATAGAACTTGCTCCTATAAATTGATTGCATCCAAAGTTCTGATTTGCCCACGCATGGAAGAAAGATGTTTACTAAGTCATGGACTGTAAACATCCCATGTAACCCACTGTAGCGCTAGAGGCGGGAAAGGGAAAGAAGCCTCCTTAGGCAGAGCCTGGGGGTTTGATATCTGAAAGTTGACATAGCTTTTCAGAGTCAGGAATGACTGATAAGAAACAGGAAGATGGGAAGGGTCTGACCCGTAGTTTCCATCACCCACCTTAACTTTCTCATAAGAACTTCACTGTCCATCAGAAATCCCATGAGTACTTGGTTTTTATTATTTTGTCTTAAGCGATATTAAACATATACCCAATCAATAAGTAGCTAAGGGTCAGGGGAGGAGGAGAAGGCTTGGTGGGTAAAATGCCCCTGTGCAAGCATGAGGATGTGGGTTCAGAACCCTAGCTCCCATGTTAAAAAAAAAGTCAAGCATGACAGTGTGCCTGTAATCCTAGCATGGAGGAGGCAGAGACAGGAGGATCCCAGAATCTTTAGTCAGTTAGTCTTTATGACGTGGCTTTAAGGAAAAACCCTATCTCAAAGAATAAGATGAAAAGTGATAAAGGAAGATAACAGAAATTTACCTGACTATTGTGATGGACACACACACACACACACACACACACACAGTAACTAAGTAGTGAGATGATTATATTCAAAGGGCTGGAGAGCTAAAAACGCATACTTTGCTATATTACAGACAACTCCTTCCAAAAACATTTTAAATAACAGATAACAAAACTCACTATAAGTCTTTTAGTCTTATTTTCTTTTATGCTCATGTCTGTTTTGCCTACATGAATGTCTGAGTACCACATGTGTGTGTCTGGTGCCCACGAAAACCAGAAGAGGATGTCAGATACCCTGGAACTGGAGTTCTCGAAGGTTGTGGGCTGACATGTGGGTACTGGGAATTGAACCCAGGTCTTCTCTCTCTCTCTCTCTCTCTCTCTGTATGTCTGTGTGTATGTGTGTCTGTGTGTGTGTGTTTGTGTGTGTGTATCTGTGTGTGTGTCTGTGTGTGTGTATCTGTGTGTGTGTCTGTGTCTCTGTGTGTGTGTGTGTGTGTGTGTGTGTGTGTGTGTGTGTGTGTTTGTGTGTTTGGGTTCCTGTGCATATGTATGTAAATGAATGCCCAAGATCAACTTTGGGCATTGTCCCTCACCAGCCATCTGCCTGTTTTCCGACACAGGGTCTCTCATTAGGACCTGGGTTGCCAGTTACACTAGGCTGCCTAACCAAGGAGCTCCAGGGATCCCACTGTCTCTGCCCTCCCAGCACTGGGTGCACAGCAGGCCTGTGAGTGCTGGGAGTCAGACTCAGATTTCTAGACCTCACCTACCATTGAGCCCCTTTTCTCTGCTCACCGTGGAGCATAGTTTTGACCCGGGTTTTAACCCCATCTCAACTTACTAACTAGGTTTTATGGAGGGGAAAAGGGGGGATGCGCATGATTGCCATTGGCCCACCAGCCCAATTCACAGAATGTCAAGAGCAGGACGTGGTTGATACCTAGGGCTGTAGGAGCTGGAGTCATACAGAGCTGCAGCTGGGGGCTGGCCGCATGGGTCTGAAGCCGGCTTGCCTATCCTTTGCTCAGGGCTCTTTCTGACTTTAATTATGTCCTCCTTGGCTGAATTCACAGGTGGCTCTCTGTGGAGGAGGTGGTCCCTTCTCCCCACAGCCCGGCTGCTCATTTCCTCAGTGGCTTAGCTGGGCTATGATGAAACAGAAGCTGGCGACTTCTCCGTTCTTTACACAACCTGGTGTTAGAGAGTGACCTTTCACCCCTGGAGATTTGGAGGATTAAGGATGCTTTTAAGTCCCGCTCTGGTGGCTAATCCACCACTTTGACTGGGTGTTATGTAAGCACTTCCTGACTTACCCTTTAAATCCTGCAAACATAATAAAAGAGCACATAACCTTTACCTTCGGCTTTCACTACTGTCTTTTGCGCTGATGCATCAACCATGGAAGGATCCAGAAACAGAAAGCTAATAAGTGATAGCCTTATTTCTTTTTCTTTTTTGCCCTGGGACATGTAACAAACATTACAATATTTAATATATTCGGGTCATATAGTTGTGGGGGAACACCAAAAGCTTCAAACTGGGCAAACAGTGTTCCCCCTCCCCTCTAACTGCATGTATTTCCCTACAAAACAATGAAGCAGATGGTATCCTCTCCTCCTCCTTTTAAACAAATTAAAACCAATAAGACCCAAATGATGGTTGAGAAAATAGGCTTAGAGTAACACAGACTTTGACTCTTGCTGTCTTGGTTCTGCATCGTCTTGATTCTAACCCAAACAGTGAATTCCAAATTAAACTTTCCTGTTTTCTGTCCATCCTTCATCTGGTCAGATAGTTCTCCTGAATGCTCCTCCTTATGAATGGAGCTATAGGATTGACGCAAATATGCAATACTGCCCCGTGGCCTGGTGAGTCATCCCCAGATTTCTGGTTAGCAAGTCTTTGGCACACAGCTGTTCTTGATAGAAGAGTAGCTATACCACTAGAGCTCATAATCTGAGCATCTTGAGAAAGTCATGTGGAGAGAGGATTGTGGGCCTAGGAAGATGGCTCAGTTGATAAAGTGCTTGTTGGGAAAGAAGACTTGAGTGGAACCCCAGGACCTAACAGGCTTGGTGGTGCTCTAATCCCAGTGCTGGGGAAGTACAGACAAGAGGAAGCCTGGGGCTCACTAGCCAGGCAGCCTAGTCATCTTGGTGAGCTCCAGGCTAGGGAGAGACCTTGTCTCATAAATGAAAGAAAGAGGGGGGGGTGTGTGGGAATGTATGAGGTGTCATTTAAAAATGACTATTTGGAATCTCAGAGTCGTCTTGAGTTGCATTTCTCTGATGATTAAGGATGTTGAGCATTTCTTCAAGTGTCTCTCAGCCATTAGGGATTCAACCTTTGTGAATTCTCTATTTAGCTCCATCCCTCATTTTTTGATTGGATTATTTGGTTTCTTGGCATTTAATTTCTTGAGTTCTTTGTAGATTTTGGATATTAGCCCTCTGTCAGATGTGGAGTTGGTGAAGATTATCTCCCAGTCTGTAGACTGCCGTTTTGTTCGAATGACAGTGTCTTTTGCCTTACAGAAGCTTTTCAGTTTCATGAGGTCCCATTTATTGATTGTTGGTCTCAGGTCCTGAGCTGTTGGTGTTCTGTTCAGGAAATTGTCACCTGTGCCAATGAGTTTGAGGGTTTTTCCCACTTTTTCTTCTAGTAGATTTAGTGTGACCGGCCTTATGTTAAGGTCTTTGATCCACTTGGACTTAAGTTTTGTACAAGGTGATAAGTATGGGTCTAATTTCATTCTTTTACAAGTGGACATCCAGTTGGACCAGCACCATTTGTTGAAGATGCTGTCCTAAACCTGGAAGCAGGTAAGTCGACAGCCTAGCTCTGCCAAGACAGAATAGGTAAGTCCTTCATAACCCCTGCTCTACAATCAATGTCTGTCAGAGAAGCCGGACCAAACAACTGAAGAGCGATGCTGTAATGTATGGAGAGAAAATGGGAACTGTCCAGGCAGCCACTGGTATGTCATTTCTTAGTTTGGGAAGCTGCAGACCCTGTACTTCCTATAAAATCAGATATATTTATCCCTCTCAGGTCTCTGAGGTGATTGAAGAACAGATAGATAAAGTCTCATAATTAAATTTTGAGTTTTTTAGGAGTCAAGAGAGTGTTATACATCTAAGAAGATACTTTTAAAATTGTGTTGCAATTAGTATGAATGTTGAGTCAGATATAGAACTTTAAACTCATGGAGATGTTTAGATAGTAGAATGTTAAAGTCAGGTACCAAATACATATGGACT
>CAJQZJ010032114.1:5600838-5616901 GCA_907164525.1 Lophiomys imhausi
TGTGTGTGTGTGTGTGTGTGTGTGTGTGTGTGTGTGTGTGTGTGTGTATGTGTGCAGGCTCCTGTGTGTCCTGTTGCACACGTGGAGGCTAGAGACCAACCTTAAGACTCATTCTCAGATGCTGTCTACCTTGTTTTTTGGAGACAGGGTCTCTCCTCCCTGCCTTGGAGCTCATCAGTTAGGCTCGGCCAGATGGCTGGCAAGCCTCAGGGGTGCACCTGTCTCCATGTCCCCAGTGCTAGGATTCAAAGCACTTACTGCCGCTATGTCTGGATTTTTTAAAGGGTTTTGAGGATGGAACTTCAGTCCTCATGGTTGCTCAGAAAACACTTTACGGAGATCTCTCCTTGGGTCCCACTTGTTCCTCTTCCTCAGGACACAGCACAGGTGTTACAGGGATGGAGATTGTCATCTCTTTCCCTTGAATAGGGATGGCTGCCTGTGTTATATAGTGAGTGATACAATATGGTAGACTGCGGGCTGCATACCCTCTAAAAAAAGACTGTGGCAGGCATGACATCTTTGTTTAATCAATTCAGAATTTCACACATGCATTTAATGTGTTTTGATCAAGTCCACCGCCCTTAACCTCCCCTAAAATTCCTTCCCTATCTCTACTGCTACTATCCCCCTCCCAATTTTATGATTTTCTCTCTCTCTCCCTCACCCACCTCACCCATAGAATCTACTTAGTGCTGACAGTATGTGCATAGATGTATGCCCATCTACTGGAGTAAAGGTAACCTCTCAGGGGACTACATCCTCAAAGAAAACTGACTCTCCCTCTCCCAGCATCTCTCTATTAACACTAGCTCCTCAGCTAGAGATGGGGCTTCCTAACCACTTCCCTCTCATGCTGGAAGAGGAGGGGGAAAGATTTTAAGAGCCAGCAGTGGGTGACTACAGTGAAACAGTGTTTTCCAGTCAGAATGGGGCAGTTGTCCACATCAACTGATAATGTCTGTGACTTCGTGCACATGCCCAGGATCAAGCCAGACAAGATCCCCAGGCATTATATCTTGCATGGCTCTTTTTTACCCTTGGAATCCTACTGCTACACTGCAAGAAATCCCAGGCTGCATAGAGAAGCCACACGCAGGAGTTCAAACCAAGAGCTGCCAATAAGGGCTAAGGGGACAGCCAAACTTCCCTCACAAAAAAACCAGAACATGTAAATCAATCCTGTATAGTAAAAAAACATCTGGAGATATCACCATCCTAGATTTCAAGCTGTACTACCAAGCAATAGTAGTAAAAACAGCATGGTATTGGTATAGAAACAGACCGGTTGACCAATGGAATCGAATTGAAGACCCAGAAAAAGACCCACACACCTATGGCTACCTAATTTTTGACAAAGAAGCCAAAACCGCACAATGGAAAAAGGACAGCATCTTCAACAAATGGTGTTGGTCCAACTGGATGTCCACTTGTAAAAGAATGAAATTAGGCCCATACTTATCACCTTGTACAAAACTTAAGTCCAAGTGGATCAAAGACCTTAACATAAGGCCGGTCACCCTAAATCTACTAGAAGAAAAAGTGGGAAAAACCCTCAAACTCATTGGCACAGGTGACAACTCCCTGAACAGAACACCAACAGCTCAGGACCGGAGATCAACAATCAATAAATGGGACCTCGTGAAACTAAAACTTCTGTAAGGCATAAGACACTGTCATTCAAACAAAATGGCAGCCTACAGACTGGGAGAAAATCTTCACCAACCCCACATCTGACAGAGGGCTAATATCCAAAATCTACAAAGAACCCAAGAAATTAAATGCCAAGAAACCAAATAATCCAATCAAAAAAATGGGGGCAGAACTAAACAGAGAATTCACAAAGGTTGAATCCCTAATGGCTGAGAGACACTTGAAGAAATGTTCAACATCCTTAATCATCAGAGAAATGCAACTCAAGACGACTCTGAGATTCCATCTCACACCTGTCAGAATGTCAGAATGGCTAAGATCAAAAGCTCAAATGACAGCACATGCTGGTGAGGGTGTGGAGAAAGGGGAACCCTTCTCCATTACTGGTGGGAATGCAGGCTTGTGCAACCACTTTGGAGGTCAGTCTGGAGATATCTTAGAAAACTTGGAATAGCTCTGTCTCAGGACCCAGCCATACCACTTCTGGGTATACACCCAAATGACTCCTCATTGAATCATAAGGAAGTCTCCTCATCTTTGTTCATAGCAGCCTTATTTGTAATAGCTAGAAACTGGAAACAACCCAGATGTCCCTCAACTGAAGAATGGATTAAAAAACTGTGGTACATCTACACAATGGAATATTATTCAACTATCAGAAATAATGAAATTATGCAATTTGCAGCCAAATGGATGGAACTAGAGAAGCTCATCCTGAGTGAGCTATCCCAGACTCAGAAGGACGCACATGGCATCTATTCACTTGTAGTAGGATTTTAGCTATATAGGACAGGATATCTATACTACAACCAACACACCAAAGGCAACAAGGACATAGACTTTTTTTGTTTGTTTGTTTGTTTTTTAGTTTTCTCTCCCTGGCAATGAGACAATTTTCACTGGTGGTACTGCCTTGTAGGCCCCCAGTGTAGGAGGAGGCTCTTGGCCCTCATATGACTTCTGAACTGGGGCAAGGGACTGTTATGTAGGAACACTCTACTCCAGAGGAGTGGGATGGAAGGGTTAGGGGGTAGAGGGTGGGAGGGCGGGGCTGGGAAGGGGGGAAAGAGGACAATATGATGGAGATGTAACCTGAAGCAACAAATAACTAAATTTATTTATTAAAAAAGAATAATCATGCGTGCCTTTGGGGAGTATATTATTTATAATGTTTGCATTAAAAACATGATTGACGGTGAAAAAAAAAAAGATGTCCTAAGTCTTGGAGGCTAGGGATGTAGCTCAGTGGGTAGACTGTTTACTTGGCTTTTTTTTTTTTTTTTTTTTTAACATAGGTTCTGGAGCTCAAATTCAGGTCCTCAGCTTATGTTGCAAGTACTTTACTGACTGAGACATCTTCCCAGCCTCTTGCGTTTGTTTGTTTGCTTGTCTGTTTTTAATGTGGATACTTTCTTTAGTATACTAAATTAAATCATCGCTATTTATGACATACATGATGTTTTGTATATGTATGCAGGTTAAAACTTATAGAAACAAAGTTCAATGACAGTTACTAGGGTCTGAGGGTAAGAACATCAGAAGGATTCTAATCAAAACCCACCAAGTTTCACTGAGGAGGAGAAATTTCAAAGCCTCCATTATGCATTACAGTGAGTAACTGCAGCTAATAGCAACATTGTATGCTTCCAAATTATTAAGAGAGTCAATTTTATTTTAAATTTAGTTATTTTTTGAGGATTTTTCCCTTTTATTGAAAATAGATTTTTTTTCTCACATAATTTTACCTTGATTACCGTTTCCCTTCCCTACACTCCTCACAATTCCTCCCCACCTTCCCACCCATCTGGATCTGCTCCCTTTCTGTTTTTCATTAGAAATCCAACAGGAATCTAAGGAAATATAATATGACATGATATGCTATGATAACTAACACTTTGGAATTGGACAAAACAAACAGAAGAAAAAGAGTCCAAGAGAAGGCACAAGAAACAGAGACCTACTCATTTGCACACTCAAGAGTCCTACAAAAAAACACTAAACTGGAGTCATGATATATATCCAGAGGACATGGTGCAGGTCCTTGCAGGCTCTGTGCAGGCTGCCTCATTCTCTCTGAGTTCATATGAGCTTTGGTCATGTTGATTTAGAGGGTCTTGTTTTCTTAGTGTCCTCCATCCCCTCTGACTCTTGCACTCTCTCTGCCTCCTTTTCCCACAGAGTTATCTGAGCCCTGAGAGGAGGGATTTGATGAGGACATCTCATTTAGGATTGAGAATTCCAAGGTCTCTCTCTATAATGCCTGGATGTGGGTCTCTGTGTTTGTTCCCATCTGCTGCAGGGGGAAGCTTCTCTGATGCTGGCTGAGTAAGGCACTGATCTATAACAGAATGTCATTAGGAGTCATTTTGTTACTACTTAAAAAATAAAAGCAATAGTATTTGGTTTTACCCTATGTCCCTGGGCTATCTAGTCTCAGGTTTTGGTCACCTAACATTGTTAGGTATGGGTTCCATCTCATGGTGTGAACCTTACGTCAAATCAGATACTGGTAGGTTATTTCCTCAAGTTTTGTACCACCATCACAGGTAAGTCACCTTTGTGGATTAAAGATTTTTTTTGGTTGAGTTGTTGTTTATGTTTCTCCTCTGGTAGCATGTAGAGTACCTTCTTGTACCAAAGACACCAAAATGTAAAGGTGAAGGCTCTGTGCAGGAACCAACTTGACTTCATGTTCAATGAGTTGTGTAGGTATTGTATTGTCTTCAGCAATGGGGGTAGTTTCAGTTTTTATTTGTTCCAATAGAGTCTTATCTGTCACAGTTAGGGATAGGTACTGGGAATCAGATAGACCCCTATAGGCAGACAAACAGCATAAAACGCTCTAGGTAGATAGATGTGCTTTTCACTTAAACATTTAGGACGGTGGACTTCCTGATTCTTCACCCTCTCCAAGACAAAGACGTGGAAGGCTTTTTCCTTCTGGAAAGAGCTGTTCAGTGGGATGTTCATGTCTCTCCCCATTGAGGGTGGATCCTGTGAGGGGAGCCAATCAGCTTTCCTTTCCTTGTCTGAAGTGTCCAATCCTCTAATATAGCACAAACCAGCCAATTCTAGGAGAGAACGGGAACTCATCGCATTCCCAATCATATAACAACCTGACCCTTGGAGCAGAGTTGAACACAAGCTCTGGGTCCCTTCTCTACCTTGGGAATGCTGTCTCTTTTTCTGCTTTGGTGTGTGTATGTGTGTGTCTCTGTGTGTGAGTGTGTGTATGCTTCTGCTCTCTGTAAAATCTAGTCGAGTGCCCAGACCTTGTTTTTTCTTGCCTTTTTGTTCTGTAAACCCTAGAAGTAAAAGAATCTGCAACCCTAGACAATCATACCCTCACAGTGCCATTCAGCTGGCCTCGAAGTCACAATGTAGCCAAGGCTGAACTTAAACATCTACTTCTCTAACCTCCACTTCCCAAGTGCTGGAATTTCAATTGTGTCCTACTAGACTATGTTCATAGGGTACTGGGAATTTGACCCAGGGCTTTGTGTGTTCTAACAAGGTGCTCTACCTAGAGAGTTACATCCCTAGCTAAGAGAATAGATTTTAGTGTTCTAAAACTCAGACACACATGCACACATACACACACAATTAGGAGACGCAGTTCCCTGTTTATGTTTCAATTTGTGATATTTTGCCTTTATACTAGTATGAAGTGACAGCCATTCAACAGGAATCGTTTAATTTTTTTAAATTATACACATTCATTATTTAGCTTTCATACATATCTGCAATATACTGTAAACATATTGACCAACTACCATCTCATGTCCCCCCCCCTGCTCACAGACCCACGTCCCTTTCCCAACTGGTTCCCCTCCTATTTTCATGTCTTACTTTGTATAAACATCTTGTGCAAGTAGCTTTAGCTGTTGGGAGTTCACGGTTGTATCAGCCATGTCATATCAGATAACAGCATAGTCGTTTAATTCAGGTCTTTTTCTGAGTTAGCAATGCAGGGAATGAAGCTCTCCAACAATTTTGAGCCACAGATACACGAGTGCAGGTGCCATTAGAGCTCATAAAAAGGCACCATATCCCCTGGAGTTGGTATTACAGACAGCTGTGGGCCACCCTATGTGGGTGCTGGCAACTGAGTTCCAGTTCTTTGCAAGAGCAGTATGCATTTTTAACCACTGAGAAATATCCATAGACCAATTATTATTATTATTATTATGGTTGTTGTTGATGATATCATTTTTAACAAAAGGGATTTTATATTGAGTGATTTTGCCCAACTGCAGGCTTATGCAAAGGCTTTGAGAACATTTAAGGATGGCAAGCTTAATGTATCTTTGACATAACGATATTCTAAGTTTACAGTGGGCAAAGTCATCACCCATAGACCAAGAAGCATTTGTAGATGAGACAGCACAGGCTATTTAGCTTGATCTAGCCACTCCATTGAGCAGTGCTGTTAACTGGCTGATAGTCCTTCATGGCCACATCATGGTGAGCTCTGTCTGGTCTCCCTGTGATACTTGTCTTTGCTATCATTTTTCTTGACTTGGTCATGCTCCCTTGGCCTCCAGCCGTGCTCTGAAGATCTGCAAGGCCGGAATACCAGGATCCAATATCGGCCATGCCTATCATCTTTGCACTTGCCTCTGGAACTCAAAGTTAGGAAAACAGATCCAGGAACCACATCTATGTGTCATGTAAGGAAAGCCTATAAATGACAGATGAGAAAAAAGAAACAGAACTGCTCATACCCCACCCCACTGCTTTGTCATCATTTTTATTAAGAATTTGAAAGCAACCCATGCACTAGCCTCAGGGCCTTTCTACTTTGACACCACAAGGGCTAGGGGAATTCTTCCAACTGTGGAATCAAGTCAGCAGGACCAGGTGTTTTTCTCAATGTTCTAGAGGGATGGCATGGATCTCAGTTGGTCTTTGCAGAGTAGCAGCAACAATAATGTCTGCCAGAAGATTGGGGCTGAAGGGAAAGGTCCTACCCCTTTTCTACCATCTGTAGTTAGAGCTCAAGGATCTAAAGTGGTTGAAGGACAGCCTTAAGATTCAAATCCCTCACACTCCATCTAAACTCTTCACATCCCTCCAGAGCCTGGCCAACCTCATATCTTCTCGGGCATCTTTTCTGAACACACTGGTCCTTTCTTTATCTTCCCTTCCTCTGAGCAGCTTCTAGTAGTATGACAGTGTCATATCACTGGGGGCTGCAAACTGGAAGTGCTCAGAGTAGCTTTGATATGAGACCTATACTAACAATTGCTCATGAAACAAAAATAAGAAAAGCCAGTATAGTTCTGACTTACCTCAAAGTTTTCTTACATATTTAAAAAAAATTCCAATTTTATTGTGTCTATGTGTCTCTCTCTCTCTCTCTCTCTCTCTCTCTGTGTATGTGTAGGTATAGGTGTACTTGAGTGACCAGGTGAGGGTACATGGATAGAGGCCAGAGGAAAACCTCAGTTGTTGCTAGTTCTGTCTACATTTTTGAGATGGGGTCTCCCACTGTCCTGGAGCTTGCCAAGTGGGGGAGGCTAACAAGCACCAGATATATTGTTATTTCTACTGAGAGACATGTAGCACTGGGATTACAAGATGGTGCCACCACACTTACATTGGTTCTAGGGATGGGATCCAGGTCTTCATGCTTGTCAAGCAGCCATCTCTTGACCTTCCAGTTCAACTTTAACGTCACCATCCTCATTTCCTTGGGGTCTTGATTTTCTCTGGTGGAATTCCAGGGCTGATGTTGATTGATGCCAAGGCAGAGGGAAAGGAAAAATGCTCTGGAATAAGAGAATCATGATCTGCCAGGCACTGACCCTCTGCCTTCTAGTTCTGAAAAGTGGCATAGATGGTGAGAGCAAATGAAAAAGAGCAAGCGGGAGCTCCTCTCTCATGCCTCCAGCCTAGTTGTGAACAAAGAAAATTGCATTAATACTTGGAACTAATGAGGAAAAACACAAATTCATTCACTTACCAGCACGTATGTCAGGTGACTCACGATGGCTTATGACTCCAACTCCCAACATTTCATACACCTTCTTCTGTCCTCTGTGGGTACTGCATCTGTGTGCCGAAACCCACACGCAGACACAGACACCCATAGGACATAAGCAAAAACAACACAAAACCAAAGAACTACGAACGGTTATGTGTACCTGTAACTGCAACACTGGGAGGCATAGAGAGGTAGATTCTAAGAGCCCGTGGGCCTGCCAAGATCACTGGGAGATCCTGCCTCCAGGCAGGGAAGTGGAGAGTGGAAAGGCCAGATGATGTCTTGCTCTAGCCTTTCAATGCATATGCAGAGGTGTCCATTCACACCCTTGTGTGTTTGGCACACATGGGAGCGGGGGTAGAGATAGATAGGTAGGTAGATAGATAGATAGATAGATAGATAGATAGATAGATGATAGATAGATAGTAGACAGATAGACAGATAGATAGATAGATAGATAGATAGATAGATAGATAGATGATAGATAGATAGTAGACAGATAGATAGATAGATAGATGATAGATAGATAGTAGACAGATAGATAGATAGATAGATAGATGATAGATAGATAGTAGACAGACAGACAGATAAATAGATAGATAGATAGATAGATAGTAGACAGATAGATAGCACCAATAGGCTCTCCTCCCCCCGTCCCCCACTGGTCCTCATTGAACACTTGGCAGCTATTTGGAGATAACTAGAAGAGCATCATAGTGAGTCATTGTTTCTGACACCCAGCTTTCTGTCAGCAAAGCTCAGTGATGCCATCAAAGAAAACAATCATTTTTCCCCAAAATGGGCAACCAACTACATTTTCACCTTTTGAGCTACAAAGCAACTTCTGTAAGATTTTCCTGGTCTAGGAAGTTACTAATGAAGATTGAGTATACTTATTGAAAGGCCTGGAAATGTTCAAGGGCTATGTGGAGAGATGAATAAAAAGAGTCCTGAAATCATCCCAAGGAGCCCACAGATAGCCCCTTCTTCTGCTTAAGGCAGAACCTCGGTGTGTGGCAGTGCATAGGCCCTCAGGAGGGGAATCTAGACCCACATCCCTTAGATTTTAAACTGCAGAAAGTTGGAGCAGAAAGATGACTACGTGAGTGAGTTGTTTGTTATGCAAGCATGTGACCCAAGTTCAGCTCCTCAGTACCTATCTAAAGCTAAGCGTGGTGGCACACACCTGTAACTCCAGTCCCTTGGAAGATCCCAGGGCTCACTGGTTGGCCATCTCTGCCAAATAAGTGGACCCTAGGTTCAGTGAAGATACTGTCTCAAAAACTGAAGGAGGGAAGAGATAGGGAAAGACACCAACATTGATGTCTGGTCTCACTTGTTATGCACACCTACCATATGCATAGAGCAATGCTCACACATAACCTACTCTCCAAAGAAAAAGAAATGGCATGTAAACTGTCTCCACATACCATAGGAGCAGCACAATAATCAGATTGTGGTTGATCAAAGCAGCTCATAATCAAGTGAACAACGCATACACCTTACACAGACACAAGTGAAGAGCTGTGTCTGGAGAAGATACAGATGAAGACACAGACAGATTTCCACAATGTGCTACAAATTTCCCACAATATCATACACTCTGAAAGACCTTAATCAAAATACCAATGCACTGCAAACAAGAGAACAGAGGAAACAACACTTTAAAAAGCCTTTGTGACATTTTGTTTTGTTTCTAATAATGCCCCTGTCTTCAAGTACAACTTAACTTCCGTCACATTTTTGTCCATCCTAAGGGTCTAAAACTTCTTACAAATCTAGGGAGAACCTTGTCCCATGCGGTCCTCACTGGTCACATCCATACATACATCTTGGAATAGACAGCAGGTTGCAGACTGCCAGAGAGAGTGCTGTCCTCTCAGCAAAATCAGCCTCCCTCTTGATCAGGCAAGCCATGCCTGCTTGCAAGAGGCCCTCAGGCTTGGGCTTGTTGATGGCTGACATTCCACCACAGGAGGAGGGTGGGGAAGGTCACTGAACAAGAGGCTACAGCCACGTGTATGCAGTTCTGATCTGACTGCACAAAGCCTTGATATCTCAGAAAGTACTAGAGTACAGTACATAGGCTGGAAAAGGTTAAGGGAAGGGGCCTCCATCTATGGGCATGGCCATGGGGAAGCCGCTATCCATTGTGAGTGAAAACTGTCCAGTGTAGCTGTTTTAAGTCACCCACACTCCAGACAGTAAGACCTCACACAAGATGTATAAGTGGGACCACAAAGCTCATTGGTTCCCCAGAGTAGCTTCAGTGGGATTGTCCTTGGGACCTGATGAAGATGGAAAGACATTGCTCACATAGGAAAGAATTCACCGGACATGTACTTACTCTCCAGAATGCAAGTACCTTTCTGGATCCACTGGGGATGGAGGCAGGAAACCCACAGACACAAACACCCTCAGGTTCTCGAATATAAATGGTATCCTACGGTAATGGCGTATAATCCACATGCACCCTCCTGCATTCCTCCAATCACCTCTGCATCATTAAAAGACCCAATACTAGATAAGTGCTGTGTAACCGGTCGCTACGCTATGCTGTCTAGTGGATAATGGCCAGGGAAGATGTCTGAACATGTTCAGTAATCAGTTTTCATACATGGCATGTATTCACTGGATATTAGCCCTATAGTACAGGATAACTATCCTACAACCCACAGACCCAAAGGAACAGGAACCTAGCACAGCTATCCTATGAGAAATTCCACCCAGCAGCAGATCAAAACAGATGCTGAGACACACAGTCAAAATTTAGATGGAGCTTTGAGAGTCCTATATAAGAGAGGGAGGAGGACAGGGGACAAGAACAACACAAGAAGATCAACAGAACCAACCAACCTAGACCCATAGAGGCTTACAGACACTGAAACACTAACAAGAAGAAGAAGAAGAAGAAGAAGAAGAAGAAGAAGAAGAAGAAGAAGAAGAAGAAGAAGAAGAAGAAGGAAAGAAGCTTAGACTAGACCTAGACACCCCATATATAAATATAGAGGATTGGCAACTTGGTCTTCATACAGATCCCTTAGCAAGTTTGGGGGGACAGTCTTAGTGATGGACTTTGTTACCTGTAAGTGGGACACTTTACCCTAGCTGAGCTGCTATGTCAGGCCCCAGAGCAGGAGGAAGCTCAGAGCCCTCATGTGACTGATGAACTGAGGGGGGCTGATATATGGGGGGTCCCACACAAGAGGAGAAGGATAAGTGGGAGAAGGGTTATAGGGTGGGAAGAGGGACCAGGAAGGGAAGAGGGAAGGGGCTGTGATCAAGCTGCAACTAGAATTAATAAATAAATGTTAAAAAAAATTAGTTCCCATCCTTGGCAGTTGGAATATATGGATGCAGAACCCAAGCATATAGAGGTCCAATTGTACACAGCCAATTCATTTGTAATCTTTTAAAATTATTTTTAAAAATTGTGCATGTGTTTGTGAGTACATACATACATACACACACGCAGATACACACAAGCATGTGAGTTCAGGAATTCACAGAGTCTCATAGTTAAATTTTGAGTTGTTTAAGAATTAAGAGGGTGTTCTGGATCTAAGATGATGTTTTTTAAATTGTAATGCAAGTTAGGATGGATACTGAGTTGGATATAGAAGTTTAAATTCATGGAGATGGTTAGATAGTAGAATGTTAAAGTCAGGTGCCAAATACGTATGGACTGGACATTGGGAATGTATGCTAAGCCATATGCTGTGGCCTATTTATTTCTGTTGTTTTGTATTGTATTTATTGTTATAAGAGAAAGAGCCATTTGTTGGACTGAAAGAGGGAGCTGTTGAGGGGGAAAGATATACCTTAAACTTAAAAAAAAAAAGGAAGGGGATGGGGGGGGGGGGGAAGAGGGTTGGACTGGAGGGAGGAGTAGGGAGAGGATTGTGATTGAGATGCAACTTGAATAAATAAAAAATAAATTTAAAAAATTGTGCATGTGTTTGTGAGTACACACAGACACACACACAGACACTCACAAGCATGTGAGTTCAGGAATTCACAGAGGCTGAAACAGGACATTGACTCCCCTGGAGTTGAAGTTATAGGTTGTTGTGACTCTGCGATGTGGACCCTGGGAACGGAATTTAGGTCTTCTGCAAGAGCATCAAGCACTCCTTAACACTGAGGCATTTTTTTTCCAGTCATGTAAACTTTCAAACTTAGCTATTGGCTCCTGTAACTAGCAAGCTACTTTACCTCATTTTCTTTAAGTGGTATAATATACAAGCTTTTCATTACATTATGATGGTTTCTGAAGCCGATTACTTGAGTTTACACATCTACTCTCTACAAATGACTTGTTTCATTGTTAATTTTACAAAACTACATCTGAATAGGAACATAGTAATTGGTGCTGTTTTTGCTAAATTGGGAACTGAACCCATGACCTTATGTGTGCCAGGCAAGTGCTCTTTCTCTGAGCTACTTCCTTAGCTCTTAGATATAGCAACCACTAACTTCAAATCTTTTGAGCTTTAGGTTGGATCATTATGGATGCACAGTGAGTTACATATTCCATTTAAAACACCCTAAGAACTTACTGATGATGCCTGGGGATCAATAAAGAAACATTTATTTTTGATGCGCATGTGTGTATGCATATGTGCATGTCCGTGTGTGTGTTCAGGTGGGTGATCATGTGTGTCCATGTGCATGTGCACTTCTGTATGGGCCATGGGGAGCTATGGATGTCATTCCTCAGGAACACAGTCCACCTTTTAAAAAACACTCTCTCATGGGCCTTGAACCCACCAAGTAGGCTGACCTGGCTGGGCTGCAAGCTGGGGATCTGCTGCCCTTTTCTCCTCAGCACAGAGATCAAAGGATGCACCAACACACCTGTTTGTTTTAAGTGGGTCTGGGCGATCAAAGTCAGATACCTTGTGCTTCTGTAACAAGCACTTTACCAACTGAGCCAGATCCCTAGCCCAAGAAAACATTTCTGTTCTCTGTTTTGGACTTGGTTGGTGCTTGTCAAAGGGCAATCACTCTTTCGAGAAAGTACCACAAGAACTGCTGCTTGCAGGCATAATGTTACTGTGTAGTTAAAATGCTGATTTCTGTCCCCTCCCCCATATCTGGTTGCAGCCCTTGTTTTGAGAATCTCCTGCCTCAATGTTGTGTAAATACTGCTCCCCAATTGTCTCCTAATATGCCAACAAAGCAGCTTACAGCCAATCTCTGACCAGGGGAGAAAATAGGGCTGGACTTCCTGCTCTCCAGGGGAGGAGGAATTAGAGAGAGAGGAAGCAGAGGATTCAGCCACAGGCAGAGGTCCAGGAGACATGAGGAAGATTTAGCTGGACCAAAGAGAGCACTAAAAAGCAAGTATCTCAGGGATTTTTGGCAAAGAGGGACTCAGACTAGCATAGAGGGTTAAGAACAGTACTGTAAAGCCATGTTAAAATAATATAACTGAGTCTCAATTATTTTGCTGATAGCTGGGTTAAGAAAGAAACCATGAAACCAACACAGCCATATGAATTTACACTAAAGCTGCTCATCAGCACACAGAAGGAAAGAGGACAATACGAAAATATGCCATGCTCCAAGCTATAAAGCAAGACCTCACGGTGCATGCTGTGGACAGACACTGAGCATCTGTGGTATGTCCGTTGTTAAAGTGAACCCTCAGAACAAGCCTGGCACAGGAATCCTGGATGCACAGACCAGCGTTGCAGGAGTCCGAGAACCATCCAGGTGAAGAAAACAGAAGATACACAGGGTAAAGAGCAATAGGAAAAAACAGGCTGGGGTTAAATTTGGTAGCAAGGAAGTCATAAACAGTAATACATTCTGTAGAAAAAGAGTTGACAGGGCAAAAACAGTCAAGGGCTGCCTGCACTGCGGATCATAACTACAGCGGAGTCGGGGTTTGTGCAGCAGCTCTCCTGCGTGGGGGAGAGCACATCCTGCCACAGGTCATGAAACTCAGGGCTAGAGGCCCCGTCACAGGCGCTCACATCCAGCCCCAGGTCTCTGAGGTAAAGAGTTGAGCTTATAAAGAAAGCGTTGTGCACCCTCTACGTGGCTCTCTGCCCCAGCAAGAGCAGACAAGTGGCTGGCCTTGCCTACCAGGAAGCGGGGTTGTGTTGATTTCTTTATGTGTTATTACTATGAATCTACCTGTCAATATACCCCATAGGAAGCCTCACCAGCTTACAGCTAACTCAGTGGGGTTTGGGCAGCTTTCACTTGTTTTGATAACTCAACGTGGACTTACAAGTTGTCCCATTGAAGATCAAAGGAGCCCTGATCTCTAGGACAGTTTTAGGATGCAAGCAGAGCTGAGAACTAATGACAAAGAACACTCTTTAATTAATCTCCACTGTTTGCCAAAAGGGTCCCCAGAACTCTGTTCCAATGCCTGTTAGAAGCAAGGCCACTTGTCAGGAGTCCAGTGTTCCAGCCTCTCTCCCCAGCCTGGTGGGTACTGCCAAACACGTGTTTAAGGTGGGAACCTGCAGGTCGTCTGAGCCCCCTCCTGAATGGGAGGCAGCATTGAAGGAGTACATGTGCCTGTCACTGTATAAAGGGACCCACTGTTAGACTCTACAGGTCTCAGTCCTGTAGAGTTATGACATTTAACGTATGAGGAAATCAGGACCCGTAAAGATAATGGACTTGGAGATGGATGTCTTCTATCATCCTATCACTGCTTTCAGTTACAGTGTCCCTAGTGTTTTCTCGGCTGCGGTTCTTGGAATCACAAGCGTGCTACCATACCTAGCACTCTTTTCAGTGTAGGATCTGAGGATAAAACTTGGCTCCTTGGGCTTGCAAGGCAAGCACTTTACAGACAGAGCCCTCTCCCCAGCCCCATTTGTGCCTCTGACAGACCAGCCAGCATGTCTAAACGATTAGCTGTAGTGTTATTTTACGTAGGTGTGCCTCCATGCTGACAAGAGAGAGGGTACCAAAATAATAGTAGTCATGACAATTTGGGTTCTCTGAGCGCTTGCCCCTGCTAAGCAACATTCAACGCATTGCAACGTGCGTTACTATCCTCACTGTCCAGCAGATGCTATTATCCCGACTTATGGATTTGGAATCAACACACAGTGAGTTCTAACAATGGTACTAAGATCAAGCAATAATACCTAGTTTGTTCACAGAGCTTAAAACAGTGCTTAGGAAGTGCTGGGGGAATTTTGTGAGACTACAATATTTTGTTGATAGTTAAACCACCCTAAATTTAGTTCACTTGGGGAGCAAACACTTTTTTACTGGCAAAGTCTATTCACCTGAGGGTTACTAGCTTGTGTTGGAGGGTTAGGATGCATGATGGGGGGGGGGGACTCCGGTGAGATTTCAGAGACTAAGTATCCCCCTCCAGGCTCTCGGGTAAGTTGTTCTGTAATTCATTTCACACAAATATTTTATGACTGCATTTATTCTTCATAACAATATGAATGAGCAACTGAATACAAGCCAAATCCCTTATGAAGCCAGAGGAAGAGTGATTAAATTATAATCATCCTGGATTAATTAATCTATAATATTTGCTCTTTATATGAAAGAAGAAAATCAGCCTTCAACATAAAGGTTATGTACTCTTGAGGTCTGTGTCTTAATAAAGGAAGGGCTTGGGGAAAAAACTTGACAAGCCCCCAAGATACGACACGTTGTAAATGTAGACAGAGGGTTATTACTGATATAAAATATATTCAATGTAATTATCAGCCACAACAAATAATCAGAGTGGTGATAATGAATAATTAACATTTTTATACTCCTATAGCCATGTGTCTAACAGATAAGTGTGCAACATTGAATTAATTTATTGTGCTATAGTGTTTTAAGGAACGAAAATTGCCTAATCAAAACATCTCTTCCACAGTGTTGCCAGCTACAGGCAGGAATCACCGATAAGACTTATTTCTTTGTTTCCTGGTCTAACTGTAAATACAGATGCTCTAAAATATCTGAAAAAAAAAAACTTAAGTAGATAAATTGTGCTAAGAATTAAGTCAAGGTGAGCTACTGATCTAAGTCAGGAGAAAACAGATTTAGCGGCACTACTTTTGGTCCCTGAAATTAAGGATTAAGGAAGATGTGTGAAGCACAGGGCTGGGGAGGTGGCTCGGGTGTAAAATGCTGGTTGTGTAAGCTTGAAAGCTGTTTGGATCCTGAGAATTCAAGATAAACCAGATCTGGCAGTTCACACCTGTGATCGCAGCCCTCTCACAGGGAGACGGTGCAGACAGGGCGATCCCTGGAAGCTCCTGGGTCAGGCACCCTTGTGTATGAAGTAGCAAGCAAGACACCCTGCCTTAGACAAGGTAGAAAGGTGAGGTCACACAGCCAAGGTTGTTGTCTTCTCACTCCCACATGTGCCCTATGGCACATACGCTCCTGCCTCTCTCTCTCTCTCTCTCTCTCTCTCTCTCTCTCTCTCTCTCTCTC
>CAJQZJ010032114.1:5631983-5644608 GCA_907164525.1 Lophiomys imhausi
CACACACACACACACACACACACACACACACACACACACACACACACGTACTCAACTACAAAGACTGTCAACAAAGAGAGCTAGGATGTGGTGGTAGGTGGAGTGTTTGCCCAGCACAAGGGAACTCCTGGCTTTGACAACCAGCCCTGCAACAATGACAATAAGACCAAGGACAATTTTTTTTTATTACTTTATTTCTTTTTCTTCAAGTTACATCTCAGTAACAAACCCCTCCCTATTCCCCCTTCCTATCCCGCCCTTCCACCCTCTTCCCCCCAGAAGTTTCCCCTTTCAGTCCAACAGATGGTTCCTTCTCTTATAACAGTAAGTATTATACAAAACAACAGTTATAAATATGCCACATTTATGAGAGTTAAATGGCCCAGTATACCTTCCCAATGTCCAGTTTATACATATTTGGCCCCTGACTTTAACATTCTACTATCTAAAACCAACTCCATGAGTTTAAAGGTCTATATGTGACTCAACATTCATACTATCTTGCAACACATTTTTAAGAGTATCTTCTTAGATCTATAACACCCTCTTGATTCCTAAACAATTCAAAATTTAACTATGAGACTCTAGCTGTCTATTCTTCAACCACCTCAGAGACCTGAGAGGGATAAATATATTTGCTTATATAGGAAGTGCAGGGCCTGCAGCTTCCAAAACTAAGAAAGAACATACCAATGACTGCCTGGACAGTTCCCATTTTCTCTCCATACATTCCAGCATCAGTCTTCAGCCTTTGGGTCCTGTTTCTCTGACAGACATTTGTTGTAGAGCAGGGATTATGAAGGACTTACCTACCCTGTCTTGGCAGAGTTTGATTAAGAGTATATTTAACCACAATTGAATAGATCTTTGTAAAGGTAACGCTTCCTAATGGTATCATACCTAGAGATACTTAAAAATAAAATGTGAAGCTCTGACCTCTTGATACCAACCGTCTAAAATGGTCTAGGATAGTTAAAACAAACTCCTAGTCATGCAAACATGTCACTTTGTTAGCTACTATGACAGTCTATCACAGATATTCTCTAAACTACCCAGTAATCAAGTTGCTAAGAGACAAGCAACATTTGCTTATCTAAATACAAGAGATGGATAGGGCATCTTCAAAAACCCCAAGAGATCTGCAGAATATGGCATTCAAAGATGTTATCTTAAATCAAGATTTTTTTTGATATCGAGACATATCAGTGCCTGACAGCACCCCCTATTCTACTCCAAGTAGAAGATAAGCATCGAAGAACCTCCACTGTAAGATGGTTGAATTAGTGGCAAGCCTTTCTCTTGGCATGAAAAACCCCCTTGCACCAACTGCAGACAGACTGCTGTCCAAAAAGGACAAAACTTGGTAGCAGGGAAGTCGACAGCCTAACTCGAACAAGGACAATTTTTAAAAGACTAACTGATAAATCCCTAGTAAGTCAACTTTCTCCACAAAAGGACCAAGTATGAGAATAAAAATGTGGAACTCTGTTACAGTTCTACAGAGATCAAATACTGTAAGAAATTATAGCCGATCTTACGCCAATAAATTTGAAGAAATTTCAAGTTAAAAACAGGCAGTTTATCTGGTAACAAATTGGGCTGGAGAGATGGCTCAGCCGTTAAAGGCTAGGCTCACAACCAAAAATATCTGGTAACGAATTCATGAAAAGAATCAACATCATCTTTGAGATCTTCAAGAAGTTGACTTTATAATGTACAACTTGTCCTTAAAAAATCCAGGTCTATGTATCCATATTGACGAAGTAATCCAAACATTAAAGGAAGAAGCAATAACATGACATTTACATAAACTTGTCTATGGTATAGTACAAACATCAAACACTTCTGCAATGATAGTAATCACTGACTGCCAACCTGACAGGATTTACAATCACCCAGGAGGCAAGCCCAAGCCTCCGGTCATGGATGCCAGGGAGTGCCTGGACTAGGTTCACTGAGATGGGAAAGTCTGATCTAAGTGTGGGAGGAACCATTCCCTGGGCTGGGGTCCCTGACTGAGTGAAAAGGAGGAAGTGAGCTGAGCACCATGGTTCATCTCTTTGCTTCCTGACTGAGGATGCCATGTGATCAGCTGCTTCAAGCTCGCTGCTGTTCCCTCCCCACTGTGTCCTCCTACTGTGAGCCAACATAAATCCTTTATTCTTTCAGTTGCTTTTGTCAAAAATTTGTCACACCAACCAGGCAAGTATCTAATACAGCTATTAAACTCATTTTATGAGGTCCCTATAACGTTAATACAAAGTTTACAGGTCGGTATCTTTCATGCACATTGACGGAAGAATTTCACACACTTTACAATTAAATATGATAGCATAGGAAATTGTAACTCCTCAAATGAAAGCTTTCAAAAATTGGCATAAGCTGGGACTACAGAGATTGTTCAGTGGCTAAAAACACTTACTTCTCTGTGAAAGCACAGAGTGTTGGTTCCCAGAACTCACATGGCAGTTCACAACACCTATAATTTCAGCTTTAAGGGGGTATTCAAAACCTTGGCCTCAGAGGGTAGTTATACACATGTGTTACATATATATAATATGTATATACATATATGCATATACATAAATTACATACATTTAATTAATGCATTAATAAAATTAAGGAGAAAAATATATGACTACCCAAATAATGGTAAAAAGGGTACTTGATAATATCCGGCACATTTAATTAATTAATTAACTAATTAATTAATTAATTAATTTGTGTTCCTGAGACAGGGTTTCTCTGTGTAGCCCTGGCTATCCTGGAACTCACCCTGTGGACCAGGCTGGCCTTGAATTCAGAGATCTTCCTGTCTTGGCCTCCTGAATGCTGAGATTAAAGGTGTGTACCACTACCACCCAACACATACATGGTTTTAAGCAAGAACTTCTGGTCAGTTTATTAATTGATTGGCAAACTTACAAAATTCCACAAACATCATATATTATTAAAATAAATTTAGCCCCGAAGAAGAAGTGTCAATGTTGCCTGTTACCGTGTGCCTATTCATCTTTGTTCTCGCAAACCTTCCTCATGGAATAAGTCAGGAGAAATAAATAAAAATAAGTAGAGATTACAAAAGAATAAAACATGAAGCTGTCCCGTACTTGAAGTGGCTATAATTTGGAAAACCCAAAAGTATTTGCAAACAATCTATCAGAATTAACAAATGAATTTAGGAAGACTTTTGCATATGGCATCAATAAAAAATAAATTACATTCCTTTGTAATAGCATAAATAATTAGAAAATGTATATTGGCATCGTATTTGTTTCATTGATTTTATTAAAATGAAGACATTTATTCCCAGGCTTGAGAGTAAAATTAACTAACAACGCACGAGAGGTTTCTCTGTCACTGTGTTCTTTAGTTATCTAGAACTAAGGTTCTTCTCAGATCACCATAGACTAAGTTAGGAATGGACAAAAAAAACTTGGGGCACTGTATTCAGAAGGGGTTAATGAATGTTAAACACATTAAACTACAAACACATCTGCCTCTAGTGGGATATTATAAAGCGCAGTTTCAGAGACTCTGGCAACAGAAAAACCAAACACCTACAACATGTCAGAAAGGAGAAAGTGGATTATCCCGAAGGCTGTAAAGAGACAGACACTTAGACCTTAATTTTGACAGGCATTCTTCCCTCAGGTGATGACTGGCTACAAGGCCGGGAGTGGAGGCACCTCACGCTGGGGGAACAGGTTGCCAGACAGTCTCCTAAGGTACCTGGACAGAGTCCCACATGGGGGAAGGCTGTGGCCTTGACTCCCAGCCAGGAGTCCAGTGACTTGGCCGGGGCTGGGCATCTATAATTAGCGGGAGGTACCGATCACACACCCTCTCTCCACAGCACCATCTGCAGCTTCCTTCTGCTTTTGGCTCAAGGTCAGCATTGCCAGTCACTGGACCTTCTGTAAGCAAGACTTGGGAAAGGCCAGATTTTTTGACACTCAACTGCTTGTTCTCCTTGAAGTTGGAAGTCCCAGCTTAGGTCACGAAAAGACAAATAAATAAAGTGTGGAAGGGAGCCTCAGAAAGCTTAGCCCCTCCAGATAGCAGACTAGAAAGCATGTACACATGAAGTGAGGGAGAGTCACAAAAAATTCCTGTGGCTCAAGGTTGATAACTCATGCTCTATAAGCCTGAGGGGTTCGGTGCATATGTGTGTGTGTGTGTGTGTGTGTGCCAGAGGCTGAAGTCAGGCATCATTCCTCTTCACTTTATTCTTTTATTGTTTTTAAGTTTTTTATTATTTCAGTGCTTTTTAGACAACAGTTATTGATCATCTTTCCCCTCCTCCACCTCCTTCCAGATCTTTCTTCTTTGAGGCAGGATCTCTAACTGATTCTGTAGCTCACCAATTCTGGTAGGCTAATGGGCCAAAAAGCTTCAAGGATCTCCACGTCCCCAGTACTGAGCATGCTCCACACTTGACTTTTTATGCGAGTGTTGGGAATCTGAACTCGGGTTTCCATGCTTGTGAAGCAAGCACTTTACAGTATGCGCCATATCCCCAGCGCGAGGACTAGTTTCTTAAGTCCATATACTTCAGAAAAAGGCAATGAAGAAAAGAAAAACAAATCATTCTTGATTTACTTTTTCCCAAATATTAAAGGCATGCTAGGAAGTCCTCATTGGTTCCCCAAGTTGAATTTTGATAGTATCTAATTTTGTTCTATTATCAGTTCCTTATCTGGGGTATAGTAGATATTTGCTCATATTTCCCTAAGAATAATGTCACACTACAGTCCCAGGAGTTGCACTCAGTTTATCAAGTGGGGTGGCAAATGTCTTTACCTGCTGAGCTTTCTTACAGGATCCTGAGATTAATACCTTACTTTATTTCACTTCTATCCCTTCTGCCATGTGGGGACACAATAACAAGGTGTCATCTCAGAAGCAAGGACTGGGTCCGTCTTACAGTGGGTCCAGACCATCCTATTTTTCACTCCAGTTACTTGAAATGGGCCTATTGATGATCCCAAAATCAACATATAGAATCCCAGACTTATTAATGGATCTATCTATACCATGAAGTCTCTTTTAGGAAAAGCCAAGTGGAAGCCACCAGAACTTACTTTCCTTACAGGAACAGTATAGGTAAAACAACACCACATCACTGTCATGTATCAGAGATTGCTACAACAATGATTTGAAAGAGGCAGGGATGCTAATTCCCCTTACATTCCCATTTATCTCACCCATTTGACCTGTGCAGAAAACAGATGGCTCAGTAGATTATTGTAAATTTCATCAGAAAGTGAGTTCTCTTCCATACACTATTTCAAATGTAAGTTCCTTGCTTGGGAAAAATCAGCATACCTCCTGATGCCTATTACTTATTGTTCTGAAAAATTCTTTTGCACTGATCCTTATAGTCCATGGAAATCCATTTGCTTTCATCTGACAAGCCTGAAATATACTTTTGCTGTCCCACCTTGGTGACATACCAGCTTCCCAAGTCATAATTTAGTTCACTACTTTTTATCTTCTCAGGACATCCTACTGCTTAACCACATAGACAAAATAAATGCTGACACAACTATTGAACAGGAAATAACCGTGACTCTACCAGGAATGTTGAGATTACAACCACAGGCCACATGTGTTCTAGAATAGCTATGGACTTGGACCAACATTTGTAGGTGAAATATTGTAGCGCAATGTCAAAATGTTAGACATCCCTGTGGGACATTGTTAAGACAGCTACAGAGAAAAGGATAGAAAATAATCTAACAGAAATCTACCTCAGTAAAATAGGTAGTTACTTTTCTGTCGTTGTGGTAAAACACCATGACCAAAAGTAATTTAAGGAAGAACAAGTTTATTTTAGCTCTTGGTTTCAGAGGGTTAGAGTCCATCGTGGTAGGGAAAGGAAGGTATGGCAGTAGGATCAGTAGTGAAGAGATTCTATTTGATCCCCAAAAAAGAGGCAAAGCAAGTGAGCAGGAAGTAGGGAGGACTATAAACCAGTGGTTCTCACCCTGTGGGTCACTACCCCTACAGGGACCACATATCTGGTATCCTGCATATCAGATATTTATATTATAATTCATAACTAACAAAATTACAGTTATGAAGTAGCCATGAAGTAACTTTATGGCTGGGGATCACCACAACCTGAGGAACGGTATTAAAGCATCACAGCATTAGGAGGGTTGAGAACTGCTGCCATAAACCCTCAAAGCCTGCCCCAGTGACATCCTTCATTGAACAAGTCTATGTTTTCTAAAGGTTCCAAAACCTTCCTAAACAGCCCCACCAACTGAAGACCAGTTAGTTAACTATGTGAGCATTTGGTGAGGGAAGTGTTTCTCATTCAAACCACCACACCCACCAAATCATGAAGTTGGACATTTATAGAAACACGGTAAGTGGAAGTGGTATATATGAGATTAGGCTCAAGTAGGTTCTAAAGACACAAGAAAATTGGGCTGGAGGAAAAGCCTTAGTGGTTAAGAGTATGGACTGCTCTTGCAGAGGACCCAAATTCAATTCCCAGAGCCCACATGACAGCTCACAACTATTGGTAACTCCATTTCCAGGGTATCCAATACTCTCTCTTGTTTCTATGGGCACCAGACACACACTTGGTTCAAAGGCTCACATTCAAGTAAAATGCTGGTACACATAACAGTGAAGAAAATCTTTTAAAAAAATACACAAGAAATTTGACTGAGGAAATGGCCTAAGTAGCAATGTTACGAATGTGTACATTCACCCCAACACAGTCTGTCTCACCAATGCAGTCTCACCAATGCAGTCTGTCTCACCAACGCAGTCTCACCAACGCAGTCTGTCTCACCAACGCAGTCTCAACAACACAGTCTCACCAACGCAATCTCACCTGTAGCTTTATGGGGTGTTTTTTTAATAATTTATTTTTTATTTCTTCAAGTTACATCTCAATCACAATCCCCTCCCTACTCCCCCCTTTCAGTCCAAAAAATGGTTCTTTTTCTTATAACTATAAATACAATACAAAACAACAGAAATAAATAGGCCACAATTATAAGATTTATATGGCTTAGCATACATTCCCAATGTCCAGTCCATATGTATTTGGCACCTGACTTTAATGAGCAGTTGGTTAATGTATGTTTCCCCTTTAGAGGGTGCCTAATAATGAGAGACTTGGAAAACACTATTGAAAACTAGTGACAACATTATACACACACACACACACACACACACACACACACACACTTAAAAATAAAATAAACCTTTAAAACATCTGTGTCTTACATGCATATTTACCAAAAGGTGACAACAACAAAGAAAAATTTTAATAATCAAGTGCATGAAATGGCCTGCCCTGTATCTACCAGTCACCTCCTTTCCCAGCACCTCTGTCACTACCCAATGGGCTCATGAGCAAAGTGGACAGAGTATAAGAGATGGAGGTTATGCGAAGTCTCAATTGCAAAGACTTTTCACTTGCCAAGGGCAATCTGGCTACAGCTGCTGCTAAGCACTCCATCTGTCATCAGCAAAACACAACATTGAACCACTACTCTGACTATATTTCACATGGCAATTCATCCTTTACTTAGTCCCAAGTTGAATACAATGACCCATTTCCAAAATAGAAAGGATAGCATGTTTTTCTAATCTTGTCATATATATATATATATATATATATATATATATACTATTGTTATAGATTCACCACTCCTGCCTACTGTGATTCTTCCCAATCTATCATCCAAAAGCTAGCACAATACCTTATCTATTGTCTTAGTTACTGTTATATTGCTGTGACTATATATATAATAAAATCTTCATAAAGAAGGAAGGGTTTATTATGATTCACAGTTTAGGGGTACAGATAGGAGTGTGAAGTAGTTGATCACATTACCTTTGCAATCAGGAAGTAGAGTGCAATATGGTGCTCAGCTTGCTTTCTGTTTTTTATTTATGACCCCAGGACCCTAGCTCATAGGATGATGCCACCTATATTTAAGGTGGATCTTCCCAACTCAGTTAATTTAATGAAGATAATTCTCTCATATACATGCCCAGGGACTTGCCTCCTAGGTGATTCAAGGTCTTTTCATGTTGATAACCAATTACCCAATTAATTAATCAACTATCCATCATATCCATTATCATCATTGGTTGCTTCTGGTAGAAGAACTCAATTCACAGAAAATGAAGGACAGCGAATAAATAGCCATGGTCACAAAATTTACTAACTGTACCATGTTTCTCACCATTCTGAAACCCATTTAACAGAGTAAAGAAATAATTTTATAAGTACTCAGTGACAGGTCACTACAAAAAAAAGAGCTTGGGATGATATTCTTCAGGAGACTATAGGAACACTACATCAGCATCCAGTGGGTGGTGTGTTTTCTTCCATAGCAAGAATTACTAGGTCCAAGAATCAAGACATCAAAACTAAAATGGTTTCTGCTATTCTTGGATTACACAAACAGAAATTTGGATATTAACCCTGTGATCTTACTCTCTACTTATATAAAGGTTTTAGTTTCATCTATATGCCCTATCTATCATCTATCTATCTACCTGTCATCTATCTATCTATCTATCTATCTATCTATCTATCTATCTATCTATCATCTATCTATCTACCTGTCATCTATCTATCTATCTGTCTGTCTGTCATCTATCTATCTGTCATCTATCAATCTATCTGTCATCTCTATCTATCATCTATCTTTCTATCTATCTATCTATCTATCTATCTGTCTGTCTGTCTGTCTGTCTGTCTGTCTATCTATCTATCTATTTCTCATCTATCTGTTCTATATGGCTTTTGTCCCTATGGTATTATGCTCTGCTGGTACAAATGTCTTATATCCATCAGGGGACACAACATTAATTACACACACAAAAGGTGGAGGCTACTACCTGGGTACTCTCGAGTCCTCATTCTTCATACATTAAGAAAAAAGCAAGGTCACTTTTTCTACAAATCCAGACATGGCTTACATCCAGAATCCTAGCACTCAGAAGGCTTGAGGCAGGAAAATCCTGAGTTTAAGGCTAAGTTTGACCATATAGTGAGTTCCAAACTAGCCCATGCTGTGTACTAAGAACCTGTCTCCAAAGATATTAGATGATAATGTATATGTGATAGATTTTAGAAGATATAAATTGGATAGAGAAGTAGTTGATGATGATGATAGATGGATAGACAGATAGATAGATGATAGATAGATAGATAGATAGATAGATAGATAGATAGATAGATAGACAGATAGACAGACAGATGCCAGGTGAGACCACATGGCCAGTTGCAGAAACAAGGACTATAATGGTTGTGTTTATTCCATATTATGTTGTGAATTTTTATAGTAACCAATTTTTTTCTTCTGTCATCCAATGTGAGATATATTTATGAAAGGAGAAGTGTGAATATCATCCAAAAACTTTTTTATCCTCTTCTGGAGAAAGGGTTATTACGCTTTCAGTTATATTCATGATATACTGGTTATAAATTTGACTTTTTTATTGCCTTAATTGAGGACTTACTATGGCTTGAAGAGATATGTATTGGTGTCAAGTTGATGAGGGTGGACTCTGACAGTTTATTTGTAATCTTGGCTTGATTACACAACTGGGTTATATCAAAACTGAAAACAAATTTGTTGAACAAATGACTATTGTTAAGTATAAATATAAAGTACAAATAACATTTACCTCGGATCTGAAAATACAACTTAGTTTTTCTTGAGTAGTTGAAACTATCACGTTGCACAATTATTCTAACCATGTGACTCAGGCCAATTCAGTTAATATCTCTGAGCCTCTCTCTAAAATGAAGCTGACAACAAACATAGACTTTGGGTGGTATTGTCAAGGACAAACTGAGTGGCTAGCATAATTCCCTGCTCATTGCCACGATTATCCCTGTCATTTCAGCAGTTGATGGATGGGTCCACAGTCAAATGTGACTAGAAGATTATCCAGAGTCTTATTATAGTCTTCTTTTATCAGGGTGGTTATGTTGATCCTCCTTTTGTGTTGTTTCTTGTCAATCAGACACTATGTGGTCTAGGCTGAAATTGATTGCTTCCTTGAATAAAGAAACAAACAATTAAACAGAAAAGCTAAAATCTTTATCTAAAGTTGTTCATTTTAGACTTCCTAATAACAAGAATAAGGACTAAGTGAAGGGAAGCCTTTTGTATGTGTTTGGTTTTCTAATAGTTTTTGGAGAAAATTAAGCTTCCATTCGTTCAAGTGGAAAAAAAAATCCTCTAAACTTACAGAGCCTCTCAGATTTGTTTTCTACTTGGTGCTTTTGATGACATCAAAGTAGCATCTTCTCTTCTCTCTCTGTGTACACATGTGTATTTGTATGTGTGTATATTCATATGTTTACAAGTGTGAATATATAATATACATATATACATACATACACACATACCATCAGCTAATCTTTTCCATAGCTATGTGTTGACAGTCACAGAGCCAGGCTTGGGAACTGCAATATGACCCCAGAGTCTGAGTCTTTAACCATTACAGCACATATCCTCTGCAACTGAGCTTGCTCCATCTGGTAAGCAGAGTAATTAAGTCTGAAGGAATAATAGTTTGGTGACTATACAAAAGCCTGTGTGACTGGATGGGTTTGGTGACCAGATGGTGTTAAATAACAGCAATTTTCTTGGTCAACCCCATATGGGGTGACCAGAGAGGATTTAATCCATTCCTGGATGCAATATAACATCTTTTTGTTTAGGTGCAAGATGAGTTCAAACAATAAAGATCCATTAAATGTTCTTGCTAAAGACTATCTTGTCTGTGTACACATGACAGGCCACTTGCAGAAGTTACCACATCCTTCACTTGAGATGCAAACTCTCCAAGACTCTGAGAACTGGGAGCTCACCAAGTGGCCATTCCTACTACAGTCTGCACATAATAAGGTAGAGGGACCCATAAAAAGTGGGGTGGGGCATAGCGCTGACCATAACAACATAGTGGTCCTGACATTAAGGATGAATGAGAAAGGGAGGCAACTGAACAGTGAGTCTGATTTCCCTGGGATTATGTACTGTTGCCTCAGCATGCTAAGATGCTGCAGGAAACAACTTGAGAAAGGAAAGATTTCTGTGGAATCACAGTTTCAGATTCAGCCCATGGTAGACTGCCTCCATTGCATTAAGGAGTATGTGGAAGTAGGAAAATCATGGAGGAAATACATGGCAGAGAAATGTTGCTTGCTTCATGAAGGCCAGGAGGCAAAGAGAACAGGAGGAACTAAGGATAAACTACAACCTTCAAAGGCAAGCTGCCAGTGGCCCAACTATGCACAGCCAAGCTTCTACCCCCTCCAACCATGGCAACAGGTTATAAACCCACCAATGGGTGCATCATTGATCAGTGCAGAGCCTCATTTAATCACTCTCTCAAAGTTCATCTGTGGCAGTTTGAATGAGAATGTCCTACATAGGCTCAGAGGTTCAAACACTTGGTCCCCAGTTGGTGGCACTGTTTAGGTAAATTTAGAAGATGTGGCTTTGCCTGGAGGTGTTTCACCAGAGGCAGGCTTTGAGATTTAAAAGCCATGAGCTATTCTTTGCTTTGTTTCTGCTTCCTGGTCACAATTCAAGATACGAGCTCTCAGCTTGCTGTCACAACACCCATACCTACCGCCTCTATTCCACATCAAGTGCTCTACCCCTCTGGACCCATAAATTGCAATAAACTGTTTCTTCTATAAGTTGCCTTGGTCACAGTGTTTTATCACATCAACATAAAATTAACTAACATAAAAGTTGGTGCCAGGGAGAGCGCTACTACTGTGACAGACCTGACCATGATGGTTTTTTGTTTTGTTTCGAGGGAGAGCAGATTGGAGAAATATAGACATTTTGGGGACTTTAAGTCTAAAGTCCAAAAATGATTGAGTGCTATAAACAGGGCTTAGTGGACCATCCTAATAGGAGCCTAGAAGACAGTGCTGAGAGCAATGCAGACAATGGAGGCCCGCTCAACGGCTTCAGAAGAGAACAATATTAGTAACTGGGCTAGAAACCTTTGTTGAGACATTATGGCAAAGACCATGGCTGCTTTCTACCCATGTCCTATGAACTTTCCTGGGGCTAAATTAAAAAGTAATAGACTATTAGTAGAGGAAATTTCACCTAATATTGAGTCTGTCATGTGTTCATTAGTAAAAAGTCTTATGAAGGTCTACAATGAAAAAGAAAAAGTGGAGCAGAAAGAAACACAAACTGTATATTCTTTCAATTTTTTTCATTTATTTATAATTAAAGTTACATCTTGATAACAGTCCCCTGCATCCTCCCCTCCTGGTCTCATCCATCCGCCCTCTACACTTTCTCCCATCTACTCTTCTCCAGTGTGGGGAGCCCCTACATATCAGCCACCCCTCAGCTTATCAATCACATAAGGACAAAGAGCTTACTCTTGCTCTGGGACCCAACATGGCAGTTCAGCTAGGGTAAAGTGTCCCACTAACAGGTAACAAAGTCCATGACTCAGACTGACCTCCACTTGCTAAGGGATCTGTATGAAAACCAAGTTGCGTATCCTCTATATTTGTATAGGGGGTTCTAGGTCTAGTCCAAGCTTCTTTCTTCTTCTTCTTCTTCTTCTTCTTCTTCTTCTTCTTCTTCTTCTT